>JAJIZL010026164.1:151054-184889 GCA_023969395.1 Amblyomma maculatum
ACACACACACATATATATATATATATATAATAAACCACGACTGAGATGACCACAATCTTGAAGCTGAAGTGGGGCTAGTCACGAGGTTTTATTTGTCTTCTGCGGGCTTTCTTCTGAGTCCGGAAACAAAATACATGATGCTTTCGTTATCACAATAACTGGAATGGGGGTTTCTGAAGGCGCTCTCCAGCTTTTCGATTCGCATTTTTGGTCTACAGTTGATATTTAATTAATTAGAAAAAAACATAACTAGCCAATTAGGTAACTACAATACAAAGAATTATCTGTAGTGCGCAAGGGGGCTGGCAGTTGTATGCAACTGGTTTCATTGACCTACCTCAAAATTACTTTGTAACCCTTGGTTCAAGTTAGCTGGGACACCCGGTATATGTGCCTTCAAGCTTGACAAAGCAGGTTCATGTACGGGAGTTCCTCTCTATTACGCAGATGGCAAAGTTTTTGTCAAAATGGAAAAAGGCCCGTCTATTACCAGCCATTATCATTCTTTCAAGAGGAAGAGTCTAGTGTCCTTCAGCCTTCTATCCTTTGAACTGCTAGATGTACTGAGGAACCCCGTTAAACAGATTAGATGCTAAAACTTCGGAACGTACTCTTTTAATGCAGACTTTACGCATCGATATATTCAACATTTTCTTGAGCAGTCTGGTTCTTTGAGTGCAATGCTTTTATAAGCAAGCACTTACTGCAATCGCTACTGTCAAGCTCAGTGGTTCGCTTTAGGAGCAACTCCGCCGAGAAAAGATTTATTTAACAAAGCCTTTGTAGTGAAGACGCTACGGCCGCTACGACTATGTGATAAATAGGTTTGATTTCATTAAAACTAGAATACTCTCTCAGAGCTAATAATACGATATTGTAAGATATTGCAGTCTATTGGGGTCCTATGGTGCAACGAAAATAATGCTTATTGCCTCTTCACAAGTGACTTTTAGCGTTATAGTTGGATTTAAAGGCTTTTCAGGGACACAATTAAAATGCAAGCACTCTCATCGCCGAACGCTGGCAGTGAGTTTTACAGTCGCGACGTGCACCACTCCGTCGGGCAAGACATTTTGTTCAGTTCTTTGAATTAATGTATTCAAGCCTTTGGAGTATGTTGAAACGAGTCTTCATGTAACAAACTAATCAATATTATATTCGGCAAAAACGATATTAATAATAACTCTGCTACATACCCAGGTCTTGATAGCTCACGCATTTTCCGTCTTTACAGAATCTCACCGTCTGTGCCATTTTTCCGTTAGTGTAAAGCACCTGGAAATAAAAGCTGCCAATTAATATTCAAGTTTGATGTTTTGTACATAGCCCATTTACAACTTCTACATAACACATCGCACTAAAAACATATTATACACTCTTCACCGGCAATATTTTCTATATTGCAGTAATAATCCTGGCATGAGACGACATTAGCAAATTTAATGTAAATGCTTCAATCACGATAATTATCGCATTAACGCGGCGAGTACGTGCACAGCAGTTAGAGCTCCTTGAGTCCTGTTCTCTTCAAACAATGTTAGTTAAAAAAGAGTGGAATCTAGCGCAATACCAGAGGTACGGTTTTCATTTTGTTATGCAGGTTGATCATTGCTTTTCTTATATTGCAAATATTACGAGGCGGATACTTTGTCTGATTGCGCTTCCATGCCCAGACCGTTTCTAAAACCTATTTCTCTTCTGGTCTAATTGGTTTGCGGCAAAAATTAGGCCCTTCTGGTTCCTCACAATGCCACGCTGCATTCCTTTCAGATGGCGAAAAAGAGAACCAAACATTCTATTTGCATGAAAAGTAACAAATCAAGCGTGTAGACTGCAAGTGGGAGTTCTAAAATTTCCAATGACAGAGTATCCGCTGCTATTGATATCAGTTTATTGGAAACTGCTGAAAACTGGTAGTCAGTTTTCAGGATCTACAGCAACAAAAATAGGACTAGGGGAACCGCAACCCTAGGGGCACGGGACAACAAGCGGCACTCTAAATATTACCGGATGATGATGCTGAGGATGCTTGTCAGTATGAATAAACGTTTATGGCTGTGAACTCTGACTACGCGAGCCGTTGAATATTGTAACCGGTAATGCGCCAAACGACCGGGCAATGCCCTAAGCCTAGAGGACTGCCGAAGCTCGAGAGCTGTCAGAGGAGTGGTCTGAGACCGGTTCCAGGCAACCAACTTCGTCGTCTACCCCTATCAGCCACCACTTAATCGTCTACGCCGAATAGCCAGTGATTGTCTCCGCTTCGTCATCGACTAAAGTTTGTATCACTGCCCCCCTCCTCTGTATCATAGACTCGTTGCGACGTGGTGCTACTAGGAAGAGGCTAGCGGAAGGGTACACAAAAGTGTCACAAGGATCCAGCGGCGTTGACGAAAAATTCAGTCATGCACGAACATGATAGGGCTTCAGCCGAACTACGTGCACGACTTCAGGACGTTGTGGTCTTCGGGATGGAACTGGGCTAAGGGAACAACGGCGTAGGTGACGTCACTGATACCGCGAACAATATCGTAAGGGCCGAAGTATCGGCGTAGTAACTTTTCAGATAGGCCGCGATGACGAACAGGCGTCCATACCCACACGAAGTCGCCCGGCTCTTTAGTGACGATTTATCGGCCGAGGTTGTACCGAGCAGCGCGTCGTTCGCCTGTTGACGGTGGATTCTGAGGAGCGCTAGTGGCCGCGCTTCCTCAGCACGCTGAACGAAGATGTCGGCGTCAAGTTTGGCATCAGAGCCGCAAAAAAGACCAACTGGCATCATTGCATCCAACGGCGTGTTCACTTGGCTACCGAAGACAAGCTGGAACGGGGTCAGTCTCGTCATCTCGTGAGTGGCGGTACTGTACACGAAAGTTATATAGGGCAAAATCGCAACCCAGGGGCGACGTTCTGAGTCCACATACATAGAGACCATGTCGGTGAGGGTGCGATTCAGAGCTCCACCAGCCCGTTGGTCTGAGGGTGATCCGCCGTCGCACGTCGATGGCTAGTGTGAGTCAGAGTCATGACCGACCGGATTAGGCGAGCCGTAAAAGCTGCTCCACGATCAGTGATTACCACGAAGGGGGCACCATGACATAGGACGTTGTTACGAACGAAAACTTGCCCAACTTCAGCTGCAGTACCTTTAACAAGGAACGCGGTATCTGCGTACCGTGTTAGGCAGTCTGTCGCGACGACTACCCAACGGTTGCTAGACGAAGACTTCGGAAATGGCCCGAGAAATTCCATGCTTACTTGACAGAATAGGGTCTTCGGCGGAGCAATAGGCTGAAGCAATCCTAGCGCTTGCCTGCGTCGCCCTTTCTGTTCATGTGTTATTCGCGCTATTTTTTACATCATGAAGCAGTCCAGCGGGCTTCGAAGGTGGAGACTTGCGACGTTGGCAGTCACGACATGAGCGTAAACAGGCCCACACCGATGGGAGTAACCTGGGCCATTAATACATTTGACGAATTCGTGCAAGTGTACGACTGACCCCCAGGTAGCCGGCGGTGAGTTCATCGTGACAGCACTCAATATAGCTAAGCGCTACTTCGAGGGTACAACAAGGATAAACGTCTCTTCACTGTTAGCCAAATTTCACTTGTAGAGGACGTTACCATACACAGTGAACGTTTGAAGCCCACGATGAAAAACACGCGAACGACGCCGTCGCACCTTAGCAGCGGCCTCTCTCTGCGTAAATTGATCATGCACCATTTTCTTCGGAACTTCCCTTTCAGTCTTTAAAGTGGGGGAACTGCTTAAAGGAGGAATTATGAGGGCCACTGCAGTTGGCGCACTTCAGAAGACTTGCACGGCAAATGCTGCCGTATGCGAGGCAGAGCATCTAGGATACACGATGGAATCTTTGCAGTTAGCCACTGATGTGCCAGATCTTCATGCACTTTCTGTATTTAAGGGGCTTGGACCCGAAAGGCCTGACTATGTGTCAGAAATGCCCACCCTTCACAAGCGATGGTAAGCAGTCGCCCTTGAAAATGAGCTTGGTGCATTTCGATCTCCCGAGGCACTGCACTTGCAGTTTGGAGATACTATTTGATGCTGGCTTGATTACGACAGGGAGGTCGCTGTCAGTGATGACCACGTCGACATTGTAAATAACGCTGACCGTAGTACCGCTGTCCGGAAGAACATGGTAGCACACGCTGATGTCGCCGACTTTGTTGATGGCGGTCAATCTTTACAGTGCGCTCTGTTTCATGACATCAGGGGCGATTATGGTGTTATAGGGTTTCACTCCGACGTCTTAAATCTTTCCAGGAACGACGCTTTCAAGCAGTACTCACATGACTTGCCTGCTAAATAGGTTCAGGTTGTCTGTTGGCGTCTCTTGGCCAAACAAGACTGTGTTTGTCGGGGGGGGGGGGGGGGGCTCGCGTAGTGATGAATATAGACGTGCTGGGTGAAGACCAGTCTTCTCATGGGCGTAGTCTTTGCTTGGCTTTCTTGCTAAGCGCCGGCACGAACCCATTGTCCTTGGTCGAAGAGTCATCAATAGCAGCCGAATACAACATGGTGTCCTGGCTACTTGCGTCACTCTGGACGACGGCTGCCGACGCCCCGGGTTCCAAAGAAGGCTCATGAGTGTCTACTTTCATCGCCGTGCGAAAAAGGGAGCAGCGCCTCCCGTTTATGGCACAAATGACAAAGAAAATCGGAAACGAGAATGCCGCGTTCTGGTAAAGACTCCGCGAACGTCTTAACCTCATCCACTCATGTAATATTATGCAGCCAATCAACAAGCTCTCAACCTGAAGGTTTGGTCATTAAAGAGAGCAGCCATCATGTTTTGGCAAGACGTGTTTTAGCGTTAGAAAGTCATGCATTTGCAAAACCCTCCTTAGAAATTTGAAATAAGATAAGTGCAACAGCAACATTACGTTGTGCGTCCCTTTTCTTATGAAACGAGAGCACACTATGACGAAATTTATTTCTAGGGTAGGACAGCACGCCGATTTTGAGCGTAAGGTCATAGTGTGGTGCGTAAATGATCGCCTTCATGAGCACCGAAGTAAAGCGAGGTACACGTGTCGAGGCTGGATTATTTATCCGCAGTGCAGGAAATATAAATATCACACAGATACCGCGACACAGCCTGTTCTGACCCAGGTGTAGGCCTTTTTGTGTAAATAACCTCCTTGTTTATCTTTCAAACATGCACTATTGTCAAAACAAGCTGTAGCCGAACTGATAAGTAAAAGGATCGAGGTGGGTGTCATTTACATTGATGGAAAAGTGTGCGTGCCCAATTGCGTGTTACTCTGTGTATAAAGAAATTACAGTATCGAAGTTGTTACTGATCATAGCTGCCTGCGCGTGTTACGTAAGATGATAACTTGCTCGTTTTCCGGTTTTGCTGGTAGCAATGAATTTCTGCGTGTTATTACCAGTGTATTATCCATCTTTCTGCTTCATGTCCTTCTAGTTATGCCTTACGTTTCTATGAAGTCGGCGCTGACGTCGCGAGATAGAATTCAGCCTTCATTGCTTTCAACTAATGAGACATTGACCTGATGGCTATAGGTAACAGGTAACATTAAAACTTGACAGTCTCCCCATCCCACACCAGGAACATCTTCACGCGTTTAGCTTCGTCTGGTAACAGATTGGTAAACATACATTGAGAACACGAACAATCTTCTAAGATGTAAATACCCAATACCTCGAGCTCCAAGGTATTAGCTGTGAGAGATGGGCTCAGTGGACTCTAGTTTACGGCCACTATTCCTGAAAATAATGTTCTATTTGGTAATGTATTCTTAGAACCAATCGAAACTCCTAATGGTCATGAAACCAAAGACGAATTTGGGTTCGCTAAAAAACGCGGCCTCGGTGAGCGCCAACGCCGATTGGGGAGCCGTATGTGGTCGGCCGTCCCGATGGCATGCGTTGTTTTCGCACCCAAAATGTTCGCTCGCTTGTGCCCTTTCGTCTTGTTTTTATTACTTTGTGCGAAATTGAAGGTGAGTACCTGTATCCACTGCATGGGTGTAATTCTCTATAGAGTAAGTTTATATGAAGAAGGCCCTGCTGGCACAGCAGCGTGCATCTGGCTCATTGCTCTTCATTGTCTTGCTCCTGCCAGGTGATTTGTCAGACTTGTAGTGAGACACTGAAGCAGTGCCGATGGGCAGGGTGTTTTATTAACCTACAACAGACAAGTAACCGCGGAGAAGTGCGCTGTAAGGCAAAGGTCGTGTTAGCAGACAGCTCTCAATAGATTTATATTGCGCTTGCTGCGCACCCTGCTCGCTTATGTGGTCACCCGACCCCGAGAGGTTTTACAGTGCGTCACTCCATCTTGCTGCACGCTGACGATTAGATGGGGTAGAATTTTACTGAATGATTCATCCTGCCATCTTAGACAAGCGCATGCGCTTCTCTAAGATGGCATTTTGCACGCTAGTGCACTAGCGTGCAAAATGTGGCATTCGTTGCCACTGTACGAGGCATTTGATCAGGTGCTGAGCAGAACAATCCATTTTCGCCCGCGATACTTGCGCAGAAGATAACATTTTCGCTTGTTTGTCTTTTTAGTGTAATATTTTACATTTCCGAGTGGATAGGTTTACTATTTTGGCGCCGGGTTCAACGATTTGTAATTGCAAATTTTATACATGGTGGAACAAAATTTTCACGCCTCAATCAAATACCATCGTTTTGCATTGCCCGGTGCTTAGATACAAATTACAGTTTTGTACCGAGGTGTTTCCCAAACCAATGTAGATGATATCCCTTAATTTAGCCCCCACTGGCATCGGCAGTGTAGATAGTAAAATAAAGAAGCGGGCTCTTAATATATACCCAACGAACAGTGTATTCGCGTGCTCTCACGTAGGTCAGAAGATAGCACAAAAGCGAATTGTTTTTTAAAGAAACACATTATTGAGTTGACAAGTGTCAACAAAGAAACGCACACTCGGCGCTGCCAATGACAAAGTACTTGGCGCTAAACCAAGTGCGGGTAAAGAATGTAATAACTATGCTTTCTGTCCCTTCGCTTAAATAGCGACGCTGATGGCGTTTAACTTCCCGAAGTGGCTTAAGCTAAGAGAGACGCCGTAGCGGAGCGCTCATGAAATTTCTAACACCTGGGGTTCCTTAACATGCACCGACATCGCACACTGCACACCGCCTCCTCTCTTTTGACCTCCACTGAAAATCAGCCGCCAAGGCCGGCATTCGATCATGCATTCTTGGGCACAGATGTCTAGCGACATATCAAATGAGCCACCGCGGGGAGGCACAAGTTGCATAAACAAAAAACTGATAAGTACAGCCAGTAAAGCAAGCAAGAAGAGCAATGTATATTTGTAGACGTCAGATGAGCAACGAAAGGCAGAACGAGCCCATAAAGAAACTGAGCACGGAATCAGCAATGCTTTCGAATTTCGCAACGTAAGGGGAAACCACTGTCAGTTGTTTTTTTACAAAGTAGTGCATTACTGGCTGCCGTATACAATCTCACTTGTCAATTTTAATTGCACCTGCATTCACCATATTTTTATATGCCGCTTCTAACGTGACTTATGCTTTCTGGGCTGTTTTACGAAACGTATATTTTTTAATTGAATTGAATAAGCTTTATTTCTCGTCTCAGCGAAGAGAGGCTGGGACTAAAGACACCAGGGGCCTGACAAAGGTCCCAGCCCCCTGCTCCATCTTGCAGTGCAGTTGGCCTCTGAGCGTATTTAAATAAATATGGGCTATCAATCTTTGCCTCCGCTGGGTAGACGTTTAGTATTGCACATAGTCGCTTTCACGGCGTTTTACCAGTGTTAAAATTATAGGCGGCATTTCAGAAAGAATGAAAATGATGCCACTTGGAGATTGATGAGGATGTCGTGTTTTCATCGTTAAATACCATGGGAGCCCTTCGAACATTTTTGGAACTGTTACAGGCATCAGTTTTGGCAGTTTGTCGAAGACACAAGTTTCCCATTCCCTGCAAATGTATCGTGATTCACGATATCCAGAGTGCTTAAACGTATCTCAGAAAGAATAATTTCTGGAGAGCTAAATTAAGGATCACAAATTTCTTTTTGGAGGATGCACGTATCGACGTCTGTCTTAATTCGACCCCATTCTTAAAAGAAGTAGGGACACCAAGTCGTTGCTCCCCGAACCTAGCACCAACCCACCATACAAGCTGACAGAATCCTTCGCAGAAGGCAATGGCTTAACGAAAACAGGCGCACTCACACACTTCGACAATGAACCAATAAAACCACCGCGAAACGAAAACCCATGAAACGCGCCCTGCAACACGTTTTCCATGCAGATCGCCGCCCGCTCTACCGTCCGCAAAAACTTGCTCCTTGATCGATGCCAGCGCTGCCCTGCGGCCGCTATGGGTACCGTACCAAGCTCTCCCACAGAGTGACGGAGAATTTAACCACTATATAGTGGTATTAATGGATTATGGTATTTTTTGCCCTGGCAAGCCTGCCGGATTCCGCTCAGATGATCGTTAGACCTCTCCTACAACACCCCGTTTTGCAAGCCCCGGGGCTTCTCTGCATGACGGCGCCCCATGGTAGAAAAGCATTTGTGAGCTTTGTGTTGGAAAAGGCATGAAATCCCAGGCAATCTGGTGCCTGTCCCTTATCAAGGAATCACCTTTGTGCCGGTAAATTTTTAAGGGCGTGATCAGCGTGCTGGCTGATTTGACGTGTCGGGCCGCCGTCCATTGTGGCCTCCATATTGAACATTTCGAGCGCCAACAGCTTTGCACCCTATATAAGCGAGCACACTGCTTCTGGAGTCCGAGAGTTTCATGGGCGTTCATCGAGGACAGTGCCGCTCGCTCGGAGGGGACACCTCTTAGTCTCACTCGCCGTTGTTGTCCATCGCAGAACTGGTAACACTGGATGGAAGCTAAAGATCGACCGCCCTCAGGCACCGCAGTGGTGAGTAGCTGACGTTTCCCTCAAACACCACTTTTTCTCTGACATAGCCTGTGATAGCTGAGTAAAAGTTTGTGCGTATCACTGTGTTAACGATGCGCCTTTCCAGTATAGTGATGAAAAATGTTTTGAAAACCAAGAGATGCAAAGAGGGTAAACAAAGCAGCTCGGTTTGAAATACGTGGTGGCATTTTGCGGACGCGAGCTCTGAATGAAAGTATGTTTTGAAACATCCCAACAGCAAGAGGCCGATGTGAAATTGTAGAGTTTCAGGACGAAAGAAATTCGCAAAATTTGCGAAGAGTTGAGGATTGATATGCACTCCACAAAAAAGTAAGGAGCTCTGTGAGGTCATGCGATCTAAAAACACGATGGATGAGGAAGGTGCGGAGCCTTGGCAAATATCGGCGAGCGACGTGAGCAGGAGGAGAAGAAAGAGTAGGAACAGCGTAACGAGAAGGAAAAGAAACAAAAGGTTTAATTTGGTTTGGTTTGTGGGGTTCAGCATCACTAGCCGACTAAGGCTATTAGAGATGCCGTGGTGGAAGGGTCGGGAATTTTCGAACATCTGGGGTTCTTTAAGGCAATGACATCGCACAGCACACGGACTCCTAGCTTTTCGCGTCCGCCTCCGCCGAGGCCAGGAAAAAAATCTCGCATCCTTGGATACAGTAGTCGAGCAGCCTAACTACTGTGCCATCCCGGCGTGGTGAAAGAAATGAAAAAGAGGAAGAACGAACTTTGTGAGTTGAAACGTCACGAGGAAAAAAGAGCGGGAGCGTCAGTCACATAGATACTACGCCTAAAGTTAAACAGGTCGAGCTCCGCAAAAGCTCACCAGTGCCTAGTCTCGCTTCTACGACATTTCCTTGTAAAGGTCCAAACATCCGCATCCAACTACCGCTCTTTGTCGTTGGCGAGAATATGGCGAAATGTCTTGTGAAATTGGAACATGCGTGCGAACGGAATGAAATCCACCGAAACCTCTGAGCACAAAATATTTTAGAATTGTTTCCATATGAGGTATCGGACCTATTTGCGTGGCTGTCGAAGGAGGAATTTGAAAGATACAAATTGCATTAAGAAGGCGCTACTGTCGAAGTACAGATTGTCGCCCAAAGCTACCCGGAAGAGGTTCCGGTATGCCCATAAGGGCAAGATGTTGAATGTTTAGTATGCATTTCGTCTAAACACCGACCTAGTGGAGTAACCTGAGGGCGAAGAGGGTTACAGCTGCGAAAAAATCGTCAAATGCATCGCGTAAAAGCAGTTCTGTCTGTGCTGTGTGGCCCCACAGCCCCGTTTAGCGTCTCAAACCGCGCGCGCTTTTTTCTGTCTTCTGATTGCTCATGCCCGGAACCCGCCTGTGTGGGAGGCCGAGCTGTCTCCGTTAAGTGGGCGCTTGCACCCGGCAAGTCCGACATCGCTACGCACGAAACTGCATGAACCTCAAATTGATACACTGGCGGGGCAAGCCAAAGCTCGAGCAGAAATCACGTTGGGCGCCAAATGAAGGCTCCGCCTTCTAGAATACGGGTCCGCGAGCGATGGTCTCGCCCGACCAGTGAAAACCAATTTTTTCTTAAAAACACCGGTTTATTCCGGATCAACAGAAAAGTATAAAATAGAAAAGAAGCAGCATTGGTCAAACCTGCGCTGAAAACATGCCGTCGAAGTGCGCGACAATGGAATATGCAGAATAAAACGAAACATGGGTCAGGGCTTCACCGCGAAAACACAAGACACACTGCGGCGCGGATAGGGTGAGTACAAAGCGTTGATTACGGTACAAAAGCATTGCTACTCGCGTGGCAGCACTCACGCTAACACTCCTAAGTCTCTCTTGTAGGCGCCGCTTCCGAAGTCTTTGCCTCGCAGGAGTCCGCTCCGTCGTCCGTGTACATCCCGCCGGCTTGGGACGCTGCCACGCCGCCCTTCTGTGGCCGGCCTCCCGGCGAAAAAGCCTCGAGCCATGCTTCCGACGCGCTTATCTACCCTCTGTCTCGCGCCGATAACATGCCGCCCCCGCTCCGGGCAGCTCGCTCATGCGTACTCGCGCTGCCCGGGCGGACACCAACACAAACAGAAAAAAGCGCGCGCGGTTTGAGACGCTAAAAGGGGCTGTGGGGCCCCACAGTGCATAGATGATAATTGACTCTGGCTGCTCGATAAACTAATGGAGGTCAGGCTACACGAGGCAGCAGAGTTAGCTGAAGAATAATACAACAGACTAAGACTTCAGAGGAGGGCTGTTTGCATAGAAAAGAAAGACAGGAAAGATGTTTGTCGAAGAAACCAGACGAACGCAAGCCATTCTCGCGTCGCGAGTGCCGACAAGACTACTCTTTTACAAAGGAAAACACAACGGCAGTACAGACTGACTCTCACAGTGCTAAAAATGCTCCCAGGTAGGTCAATGATGCAACACATTTAAATAATGGAAGTAATTAACGTACTAGAACTGCAAAAAGAAAGGGCACATCACAAAGAACTGTGAAGAGAAAGTTGCTTTTTGTAACAATTCCGCAAACAGAGGAAAATAGCGACTGTTGAAACCGTATATGCTCAACATTAAGGTAAACGGCAGAGCACTTCGATCGAGACTTCACTATGGACGTTGTTCACCTATCGTGCATCTCCCCGAGTGAGTTTACGGGACAACACATTGGGATACAGCAAGTGGCTGAAGAGCAGAGTGCCTCTAAACCCATCGCAATGGTTAACTTTGAAGGAGATTTTGAAAACCCAAACACAGAAGCCGCTGTGTCGGCCACCCTCCCGGAACAGTTCTTCCATTTATTCTTAAAAAGCTAGGAGAACCTGCTGAAGGGTAAGGGCAACTCATTTTTTGCCGATTTGATCAGAGAAAACCACTGCCAAAGAATATCTAGATAGCGAGGGGAGGATGTCGCGAAGCAAATTAAACTTACACCGAAGCTGAAATTTAGCGTGGAGAAGCGGCTGAGTAACGCGACTGCAGCAGCGAGTCGACCGAGCCCCGAACAGGAGGGCCTCGGCTGAAGTGCAAGCTTAAGCGATTTGCACCTACTGAAGTGATTTGCGCCTAACTACATCAGTGATGAAACAGCAGCGACACCGTCTGGCGAGGCGAAGTTCCCACCAGCCCATGAGGCTGTAGGTGATCCGGTTCCAGTCAATGACAGTGAGGAACTGACCATAACTGGGCCGTCTTTTGAATTAAAAGCAGAATTTGCGGAGCATGAGAGAAATGAAAAAACTCCAATTTCCGAAATTAGCATCGTTGCAGAGGATGATACGCCGAAAAATGAAGTGGTCAACCAACAGTATTGTTCCCTCAGCAGTTGCAGCCGCCCGCATCAGTCATTCCACAGTCAAATCACAATGACGAAGGAGGCGCAAGGAAGCTCCACCCAGTCTTTGTGTGTTTGTTCCAAGGCAGAGAGGCAAAGAGAGGAAGGATGAGACCTGGGCACAGATGAGCAAGATAGGTTTTTGCCGCACCGGGCGGATGCGGAGAATGACGAATCTCAGCAATGCAATTCAACTAGTAATTCTGGCACAAAAGTCCTAAAAATACTGTCTTCTATTTAATTTTTGCGGATTTCATTTCATTAAGCATATATGATGGGCTCGAAAAATAAAGAGCACTCTTGAATGCTCTGATATTTAGCTATCCCGGATCATTAGCTACAGAACCAGACCTATGACGAATATCTACACTAAGGTTTGAGCGCCTGCCGTAAAATCCATGTCATCTGAGTCACAATTTTTCTAACGCCCTCCAGTCATCTCGTTTTTACCTACTTGAGAGAGATTCCATGTGACAATCAGGCATATACCCCGCCTGATTGTCACATGGTACACTGGTACAGAGGAGGGATTCAGCACGCCGAAAAGCAACAGCATATCACCTTCCGTTGCCATCATATGACAAAAATCCGCACGTAAATAATCAAACGCTCAGCACTGTCCCTCCCCCATAATAAGAATGTGGCAGCTATGTTGACCATACACACATGTCAGATCTGTTCATATGCCACACAGTCACCAAATTAAGTGCAATGCTGCTCCCACCTAAACAACGTACCTGCTTAATGGCAGAGGTTTGCTGCTCCTATTGATACATTTCGCCGGTTATAAAGGTCGCAGATTTCTGTTTAACGCTAATGAGTTGGGCAGTGTGCTGCTGAGCACGTCGTCTTAAGGCAATAACCGAACGAGGTTGAATAAACAAACACCTCTATCTCTCTCGACATAGAACGAGGCTGGATTTGAATTTATATGGTATATGCAGAAGGCCGTAAAAGAGGGCGATGACACTTTCTAGTAACTAAGATTCCTTAGTGTTCAATGCTATTGGGAAGTACGCGAGAGCCCTCGCGTTTTTCTTCAAAATGAAGCTGCCGCGGCCGTGATTCAAAAAAAGCCTCTTGGGTTCGGCATTCGAGCACAATAACGTTTAAACTACCGTGATTGGCCTAACAAATATGACATTCCAGCAAGCTAATAGAAGCTATCCAAGCCCGTTTCTGACTTCCCCGACAGTTTACGCATGCCTTTCGGAATGTAAGCTGCGAATGTTATGCAGCGTTTTGGCACACAAGCCGAGCAACACAGAAAAACACTCGTACTACTTCTCGACACCAGCACCGCACAGTTTGCTCGATGAATATTTTTAAACCCTCCAAGAACAAGAACAAACTACGAGTTACAAATGATTGCTTTCAACCTACCTAGACACGTTACATCATAAGATATGGATATAATATTACGAGGATAAGTGCGCTTACAAGGATATTGTGAGCACTGTATAGAGCTCCATCTCTTGTAGGTACCCGTCGTCATCGCGGAGTGTGGTTGGCTACCGTGTGAGACCAGGGCTTCGGGCCTCAATAAAACCTGATCCGCCAAGTCCGACATTCGCGTTACCTTACAATATATTCTTGATATTTTCCTGCTATTACAGTCCTGGCATCACATCATCATCATCAGCCTGATTATACCCACTGCAGGGCGAAGGCCTCTCCCATATTTCTCCAATTAACCCGGTTCTGTGCTAGCTGCATCCACTTGACCCCTGCGAACTTCTTAATCTCATCCGCCCACCTAAATTTCTGCCGCCCCCTGCTACGCTTTCCTTCCCTTGGAGTCCAGTTTGTTACCCTCAGCGACCATCCTGAGGCCAACTCCTGTTCTGGTGAGGGAGCGCGTTGCCGGAGGTGTTCACCGGCATCAGGTCACACCCCAAACCTGTGTATGCAATTCCATCGACACGCGGAATTTTTTTTTTTCTTTTAATCCGGTGGAGAATTGCGCAGCACCAGGATTTGAACCCCGGTCCTCTTGCATGCGAGGCGGATGTTCTACCGCTACGCCACCGCTGCACTCTGGCATCACAATCTCTTGCAAATATCTTTGTTATTTGGACATTGTTGAATAATATGTATTCAGCTTTGCTCTGATGCCTTTGCTAATGTCGAGTATGAAGGATCGTCATATACCTCAAGATATTTTACTCGGCTCTCTACGTCGTTGTGAGGAATAAATCTCTTTTCTCATAATGAATATTTTAAAAGGATGAGCCCCTAGTTAAATAAAATTATTCTCTAACCTCAGCAGAAGTTGAAAAACAAGATTCTGTTTGGTTTGCAACGCGCAACGTCCCAAAGCGACTCAAGCTAATAAGTATGGCTTTGAGAAGAGATCCGCAAATATTGACCATCAGATATTTGTTATGTGCATTATTTTTGTGCGTGCATTGAGAGGTGACCGACGCGGCCCGCAATAGCACTTATATTTTTGGGTTCAGCAGTCCAGTGACCTGATCACAGTGCTACAGTGACGAATATTAAAACACATGGCTAACTGTGGCGCGGTTTGTACCTTAGCTATCAAGAAGGCATATCCTTTGAGAACAGCGTGAATAAGACATGATTTTGGCACTGTGGTGTGTGAAATTATTGTAGCTTATGCTGCGGCAGGCAGAATCATGTAAACCTACTTCGTGCCGCAATTTACCGACAACAACCCGGGGAATTTATTGGGTACCACTTTTACCATTCGGACATGCAAAATAGCGCGCCTTGATATGTTGTGGCCCTGCTGAATCGGGCTGCCCCAGCAGTGAATACGTCATGCCAGTTGTTGGACGAGTTGTTGTGCACGATTATCCATAACAACAGCGCGACAGACGGGACATAGAAGAACGGACGACAACCCTACAACTCTGACTCACAACTGATACGTCTATTAGCCACCAGCCAGTATAAATATTGCCCGACAGGTGGCCAGAAAGGCAACAGGCACGCTTGGTTTGCGTGAAATTCAAAATCGTCAGTAGACTAGGCACGTGTCAACAAGCAAGTGCCATACTTGGGAAAAACTCTGTCAGCATTGCAGCAGGCACAGGTTAATATTCACAATCTAAAAACAATTTTCTTTATCTGGCAGTGCTACAGAGGAAGCACTGATACATTGTTCTGAGGTCTTAGCTATCATGTGGGCTTCTGTTATTTCCCTTGCTAACGTGTCGCGGTTGTTTGCTATCACAAAGCATTCCTTATACAGTGGAAAACCGAATCTCGTATCATCGTCATCTTCATCGTGATCTTTGCAGTGTCTGCAGTGTTTCGCTACGTGGCCTGTGATAGCAACAACCGGAAACATTGTATTTGTGATCCTTTAACCTTACGTTAACACATCGGCCAGTTTGGCCGATGTAGCACCTGCCGCAGGAATGTAGCAGAGAGTATTACTACTTCTTGACAGGGCACGAATTGTTTCGCGTGCCTTGTCGAGCACCTGCGTTATTCTTTTTGCATTGAATTAACTTCTTTAACCAGGCCAGACAGTCGCTTGGGCGCTGAAAAGACGACTTCGACCCCAGCACGTTTCCCAATTTTTTTCAAGCTGTGCGAAACTTGATGCAGATACAATACTACGGCGATCTACATTTTGCTTTCCTCCTTCCTTTCTTCATCTACCCTATCAAGTCAACTTTTTCTGCAGTTTTTCTGCAATGAAACATAAAACATCTGGAGGGTAGCCAGCTATTGTCAGATAGTTCACTTGGCAGCAGAGGCTGTGCTCCAGCCTGTGTATACAAGGCTTCTTAACAGCTTTATAGAGCACAGAATGAACAATTGCTCTTTTCATCAGCTTTGAGTGACCTGATGAAAAAGACAAGATTGGCTTAGCACTACTGGGCTCAAAAGCCCAACAAGCATAAGATGAGGTGAAATGAACTAGAGATCTAAAAACCTAATAAAATCATTCACTGGTACTTCGTGTGTTAAAATGTATGGACTAAGGCACTCCGAGAATACCGAAAAGAGGTCATGAAAAGAGGTCACGCAAGTGAAGCGCGCCCGTTTCCGTTCTGGCCAGCAGGGCAGTATATATACTGGCAGTGGCTAGTAAACGTTTCAGTCGTGAGTCAGCGCTCTATGGGGGGGGGGGGGGGGTCGTCATCCGTTCTTCTCTGTCCCATCTGTCGCGCTTATGTTATGAATCACAATGAATACGTGGGCTTCTTTTACCTGTTAGGCTTTCTTTGTCGCGGTTAAAATGGCGATACGAGGCTGTATTGCTACGGACCAGAAAGTGCGGATAGTGGCGCATTCAAGAGCGCTCACAGTGATCCGTCATCTTCTGTCTGTTCTCCAGCTTGCCGGCTCTTAACGTTTGGTCGGGGATGATGAGTTCGTTCATCATGCCTCGTCTTCCCGTTCCGGAGCTTCGGTACCGTGCGTCTTTTTGCGCCGTTGGCAACGGGCAGTGGGGAGGATCGCCCTACTGTTCCCCAGCCTGCTGGGCTGGACGAGACTTAAGCGTAACACCGCCCCTTCCCCCTCCTTGACCGGTGTTATATGCCTGCGATGGTGAAACGCAGGCATTAACACCGCCGACCCAAGAACCTCAAGCAACCTCGAGACAAGATCGAGACCCACTAGAGACCCGACCAGGTGCCCCACTGGCCAAAATGGCGATGATAACCAACAAACCCAAAACCTCGCCAAGCATAATGACATCACTCCTGCCCTTGCATGCTGTCCTTGCCTCTGATCCTCAGCCATTGGATGTTGGCGACCTGTGGCCCTATACCCTCTTGGGCCAGGTTTCATTCGGCCATCATCGTGGCGACAAGACATAATCTGCCTTCTTGTCTGCCGTCACTCCCCTATAGGCACGCCCATCATCATGTCATGCATCTCTTTATCTTCGTCACTTTTCTTTGTCCCGTTGCCTTGGGTAACGCTCCGGACGAGGAGGAAGGGGGCAATGGCGCATGCAGAAGTACACGCGCTAGGGCCACCGGTTTCAATAAAAATGTGTCATCTACAGAGGTCATCTTTCTGTCCTCTGTCGTCGCGCCTCGTAACGATATTAACAGAGAACCAGATGAAAGAATTCTGCAGTGCAGAAAGAGCCGGGTGTTAACCTTATATCAACCAGGCAAACAAAATGAAAATGAGAACAGGACCGCAAAGTTCCGCGATTACAATTTCTTTCAGTATCCGACCCCCCAGACCGCGAAGCAGTGAAATTAAGAATACTACATGCCTAAAGGAGAAAAATATGCCACATCAGGCTGAGTGGAGTACAATAAAAATCATTCGAACAGATGAACAATAACACACCTCAGTTAAAAGCGTCAAAAAGTATAAAGTGTGCTTTAGGGAACATTCATAATAGTACAGAGTGGGCCCTGAATATATAAAAGCAAGTGATTTATGCCGTAGTATACAATTATACATTATACATTTATTTTATATAAAATTTATTTTGTTTCAAATCACCAAAAGTTGCAATTTACCCACTCCTTCAGAAGTCAAAAGTAATTGCGGAAAAAATGAAGTTTTAGAAGAGGAACACAACTGCTGTTTACAGCTTAACAATGCATCAAAATGTGTCAGTAAGTTTAAATATCTTAATCCCTATGGCGACTGTTCTCGTTTAGCACAACTTATGTTTCATTTAGGTAGTCACAGTGTTTTAGGATGCTGCAGTGAGCTATTCACCTAAATATTTCAATCCTCTCTTTAAAACTTTGTTGTCTAAGTGTTTATTTGATAGTTAGTTCTCCTCTCTGCATTTTCTAAAGCTTATACGCCGTGAATATTTCTAAAAAAAAAGTTAGAGAAGAAAAAGCGAATCTGTTGACCTATTGCAATGCGCAGTTGAAACTACAAACGTTCTGTTCTTATTTTTTATGTAGACACCTGAGAAGTTTGTCGGTTTTCTCTTGCATCTGACATTATAATGTTTAATATTTATAGCTTATTGCTGATGTCAAATAAGACGTCATACTTACAACACATAGTGTATTGTCACAATAATTGATTGTTTCGCCAGTTTCAGGACACCTGTTTTGGCATGAGGGAGCATAACCGGTCTGAAAGGTGAGGTACGTTAGATGAGAACACAGCGCCACACGTAAATAAAAAAATGTCCAATAAATCTACGTAGTGACCTTTTAATTGTCTTGTGACAACAACGAGAAAATACACTATCTAAATTCAGATAGCAAACGAAAGCCAAGCCTGTTTATTAAAATGTTGCAGTATAAATATGCATGTAAGTTTTTTCTGCAGTACTTAATAAACTCAACGTGCATATGTTCCAGAAATACTTCATACAATAGGTGTGGTGCATTTCTTAGGTATTTTTGTAGTGTTTAGGGCGCTCCGTTTCTTATATTTAATAGGAACAAAAGGTGGGCTTGTAATTTAAATATTCTATCCACGACGGCAGAATCTTGATTAAACTAAACCACCTAATGAGCGCATTTTCTGCTAATGAGCTTAAGGAAAACCTTATATCTGGGAGATTCAGACGTTTATTCAACATAGCCGCAAATATTTGTTGGCTGAAGTACATAACTAGATATTTCCTTCGTGAAAGTTCAATGTGCGGAAACGCACTATGACAATATCCAACTACTAGCGTTGCCTAGTAAACAAAACTATTCGGAAACCCACTTGGTTGCTATTGTATTTGTAATAGAAGAATTTCCTGCTGGAAAGCCCAGTAGAGCGAAATATATTGATATTTTTATATAAACTTAACTTTCAAAAAAAAAGTTTCTGCTACTCAAAAACCTAGGACACAGATATCAACACCACCGGCCTTACTGAATCCACAGCACTGCGAAGGCCTTTCCTATAGAATCTTCCCTATTAATCCAGACCCATACCAGCTGCTTCCATTTGTTTCCCGCAACCTCTCTGATGCCACCCTCCCCCCTCCCCCCCAACTATGTGGCCCAGATTGTGAACCTAAAATGTAGTATGAATCTATTTTTCTAGAAATCACGATCTTTCCTTTCGCATGAAACGACGAAGCGCTTTCATTCTTAAAGCACTTTCAAAAGAATAATAGATATCACCCGATAGGTTAGAACTGTTCAAAGTACTATATTGTGGTCTAGACTATTTGTTTTACGAAGGAAATAGATTTTTGGTAATATTATACAGAGTACCATAGTTGTAAAAGTATATTTGATATAACTGTCTGAGGACAGTTTATTAACGCAGAGATGGAAACAAATGTGTAACACCATATACTAGAAACTCGGATGTAATTTTGTTTGCTAATAATCGAGCTCTCGGGATGCAAACAATTTTTCAAAAAAGTGCATAGTACTGTGAAAGTTAATCGCGGCACAGAGCTCCTGAATAAAGTGCCGTCTTTTTTTGCATGAAACCTCACAATGCCCTCTTGAGCCCACGAATGAGCATTCCGAGCAATTCTCGTTTTTTGAGTTTATGGATGCATTGAACATTTTGCATACACAGCGCTGCATGGTTCCTCGCAACTTGCGCTGTGTCTTTGAAACTTGTCACGTGGCGCAACGAAATGACACTTTTAACCTATTGTTTTCCGGATATGGCACCACTAAGATAAATCTTATTCTCCATCAAAGGTTAAAATCAGCGATTGAAAACGTACACAAATTTTCATCGTATATAATTTGGGATCCAGAGCTTCTTGGGATTTAAGGAAAAGGAAGGAGGAGGAGACAAAAATATTTACTTTTTTATTGCGGTAACACCTTTGCGAAAAGTAGCAGGCTGCCTCGACTGCGGCAAGGGTTCACTTGAGATATATTTGTGATGCTGCGATATCTAGAGCAGCGCGCTGCTATCCGCTGCAAGTCTTATGTATGGAATGGAATTTTGTGCCCTCTGCCTCCGTTTCTCTTCCATGAAACTCTGCTCCAGGATGTTGTGCATGGCAAACGCTTTCACACCTGCGAAGACCGGTGCCGTGCAGCGAGACTGTTGCACAAAGAAAATGCTTCGTTCTTCTGTTGCTGATGATCGTGCTCCAACTGCTGCTTAAGAAGGGAGCTAACAGCTGCTGCCGGAAAGGTGAGCATAAGGTATGCTTTGCATTATAATGTGAACCGTTGAATAACCGAGGAGATACTGACTAGAAACTGCAAGACAATAAAACCATTAGCCGCCGATAAGATCTGAATCCACGACATCGAAATTTCGCGTCTGGAGCTGCACCCCTCAGACAGATATGGTGACGGTTGTTATATCTATAACTTTTAATGGGTGTTTGTGGAGCGTGTAAATAATCCTTGAGGGTGTTCGCCGGCATCACCCTCCTCCATATCGGGTGATACATAACAGCCTGTGTTAATGCGACTGTCACGAAGAGCGTGATCTAGCTTGAAGTGCAGCACTGTTTGCTAACCCTCTTAAGCTACCAGTACATTTTTAGTGATTAGCTGCTGCCGCTGGTTACGTTAGAAGCTCCAGAACATTTCGCCCTTAGTTCTTAAGGTAAGCTGGTTATGTAATTCTAAGTGATATTGACCTGCTTTACACGCGTTTAATTTGGATCAATCCTTAAGGCGCACACCATAAAATTTTCACTCCATTGTTTTTTTTTTTCGGCTCGCGATTTCACTTTTGTTTCGCTGAGAAAACATTTCTAGCAGCTCCTAATGCATTTCAGAATGCATTTTACTTTCTGTCAAGTTGTTTTTGTGTCCCAGTTAAACCTTGTACACAGCTGTGTAATTGTTTCAAGGTTAAAATCCGCTCTGAATGATATAACACAAGTAGGTCGCCGCTACACCATAAAAGAGAATTTGTTATTATCGCTAATGCGTTATCCGTCCTATATAGCGCTTAGCAGGAATAGTGAACAAAACATTTAAAATTGTATACAGTGTACCTCTTTATGGGGAGCCCCAGCATATTGCAGGAATTAAAAGCGTCAAAATTTCGCGCGCGTAAAGAAAATCGAAGTAGCTGCACAAATGGTTACTTCACTGGTCAGCTTAGATAAATTTAACTGAAGTAATGAGACAGAAATGTAAAGGGCAAGGTTTCCTGTTGCGGTTATTATGACTGGAAGCTGTTGAATTGTATATTGAATGATAGCGAATACTGTGTAAATCAGGGAAGCATTTATCAAATTCAGAAATTATTTTGTTATTGAAGACTCGAATACAATACTCCTTGTGACACCGCCTGGCCTAGTGTGGCACTTATATGCACACCATGACGAAGTGCTAAGCACTTGTTCGTGCTTCATGTTTAGGTTTCATGCAAACGTGTAAAACTGTGCGAACGGCATGGGACTGAAGCGGCACACAGGGGTAAAAAGGCACAATACTTCCAACTGTATTTGCTTATTAAACAGGTGACTTATAAAGCTTCAGAAGAAAACGAGAAAGGCACTATAGAGGAAAACGACTAATACAGTAACAACAGCACTTGGTAGCACAATAATAGCGGCGGTGCAACGTTAACATGCTCTTCCAGATATTCAATCCATGGTCTCGATACTGAGGCTGCTATCGAGGAGATGCAGTCGTCATCTTTTTTTGGTGATCAGGAAGGGTTCGATCACCTCTCTTTCAGTTTTATTTATTTATTTAAATACCCTAAAACCCATGTGGGCATTACATAATGGGGGGGGGGGGGGCATAAAAACAGCACAATATATATTTTTGACGCATATCAGTTAACAAAATCCACTTAAGAATTATACATGACATACAGATCGAAATAAAATGCACTACATTCACTAGTGGATGCCTACATGTTCAGGGCACAGCACATAACGCTTAAGCCGATAACAGTGAAAACAATACTACGGTGATTACAGATAACCAAAGTGCCCTGAAAGCTTTATATAAAATTGTGATAAAGTAGTTTCAGAAGCTATATCGCTCGATAATGAGTTCCAGTTTTCTATGCATAACAGTAGGGGTGAAGTTTGATATTGTGACATATATGCCCTGCATCGCTGGATGTAAAAGAAGACAACGATCAGAAGGAGTGACACAGAAGACGACAAAGTGGCAGCAACGTTCAGTGCTAGAAGAAGGTTAACGCTGCTGTGATTCTGTGCTTTGTGTACTGCGTCATCCTGGACTAACCTTCGTGCACTAACCTTGCCACGTAACATCTTGGTGGAGGTGATCAAAGATCCCCGTGTGCACACATAAATCCATTTAAGCAGCCGAAAGCTGGATTTGCGCAGCGGCCGCCACCTACCTGGGATCACAACGTCAAAAACGGCCACTATGACCTCTGAGGCAGCTCCTACCACCGCAACAACATCGGCGCAACCACTCGTGCTCACAAAAATCCGCCACCCTCCCATCTTCAATGGCGAAGACAAGACAGATGTTGACGACTGGCTGGATGAATACGAGCGATGCAGCCGGAACAATAATTGGGACGCGACCATCATGCTGGCCAATCTGATATTCTATTTGGCGGGAACCGCTCGCACATGGTTTCAAAATCACGAGCACGAGCCGGTGACCTGGGAAATTTGCAAGCAAAAGCTTCAAGACTTGTTCGGAAAGCCCATTGGACGGGCTCTCGCAGCCAAAACCGAGCTTTCGTCTCGCGCCCAATCCACCACGGAGTCCTACCAGGCCTACATTCAAGACGTGCTCGCGTTGTGTCGCAAGGCGAACAGCTCCATGCTGGAAAGTGAAAAGGTAGGGCACATCCTCAAGGGCATCGCAGATGACGCGTTCAACATCCTCTTCTGCATGGATTGCTCTACCGTCGAGTCGGTGCTTCAAGTTTGCCGAAGATTCGAGCAGGCTAAACAATGACGCCTGGTACATCGGTTTGAACGCCTTCCAAACACGGCAGCCACATCATCCCGCGATGATCTGGCTCCTCTGCAACAGCCTTCTCAGTCCGCAACAATGACTCGGATCGTCAGGCGAGAACTCGAGGCATTAGCTCCTGCACCATTCCCCTCTCCAGTGCCTGACACCGTGGCCATGGTACAGGCTTTTGTCCGACAGGAACTTGCCAACATCGGTCTTTCCTCCAACCCCGTACCGCCCTCCTCCCCATCGCATCCTGTTCCTGTAGTGGCTGCTGCAACCACTAGCCAAGCTCCCCCACGTCGCTACGTTAGTCGCAATCCTGCAGAGTGGCGCACCTCAGATGACAGGCCAATTTGTTTTATTTGCTGTCGAGCCGACCACACTTCGAGTTATTGCCGCAGTCGCACCTTCCCCACACCTCGTTCCTATTACAACGCTGACCATCGGTACTACTACGGACCTCGACGCTTCCCTGCCCAACCTGAACAGCTCCGCCGCGCATATGATGGACCTGGAAAATTCCGTGCCCACCCAGATGAACCTCACACCGAAGCCGTCTCAAGTGTCCGTCACTCCAGCCGATCTCCATCTCCACGGTCTCGTCAATCTCGTTCACCGCTACCTCGCCGCAACTCCTCCTCCTCATACGCCGGCGCCCACTCGGGAAACTAGCTAGTGCAGCGCCCGGGAGTGACGCTGCATTACCGACCCGGACTGTCAACTCGGAACTGACCCTCGCACCCAGACGTAACCTCATTGACATTTTTGTGGAGGGAGTCTCAGTTTCTGCCCTTATTGACACTGGCGCCCACATTTCCGTTCTCAGTTCCTCGCTCCGTCAACGCCTCAACAAAGTTCTCACACCCGCTTCCTCATCTACCGTTCGTGTTGCTGATGGCATTACAGCTACTGTGATCGGTATGTGTACTGCGAGAATTACCATTGCCGACCGCCATATCCCTGTCCTATTTACAGACCTCACCAGTTGCCCTCACGACTTTATATTAGGACTCGGCTTTTTAACTGCACATTCCGCACTCATTGACTGTTCTTCAGGACTGCTTCATCTGGACCTGCCACTCTGTCCTGACAAACAGGCCTCTGATACCTCAACGCTCCGTCTCCGCTCCTCTACATTTACTCGTCTGCCACCAGAAGCTGCAGTGTATGTGCTCATGTCGCCTTTCCCCTCCGTTCCTGATGGCGACTACGTTGTTTGCCCCATAACCGACGTGACACTGCAGCGTAGAATCGCTCTCCCTCATAACATCGTGCACGTAGAAAATAACAACGCTTATATTCCAGTCTTGAACTTCGGCCTTTTTGTGCACGTTCTTCATGAGGGCATTACTCTCGCCGAACTGACCCCACTGTCTGAAGCCACAGTTGCCGCTCTTTTGTCTGACCCTACTGCTAAAGTGTCGACACGACCTGCACCGTCCCCATCTCTGGAGGCCCGCATATCAGGAATGGTTGCATCTAATTTGCGCCCTGACCGTGCTACAGCACTTACGAGTCTTCTGAATTCGTACAGCGATATTTTCGATTTTGGTGACCGCCCCTTAGGACAAACGTCCCTCGTTACACATCGTATCGACACCGGAGACGTCCGCCCAATTCACAGAAGACCTTATCGAGTCGCTATTTCTGAACGACGCGTCATACAAGATGAAGTGGACAAGATGTCAGCAAAAAACATTACAGAGCCTTCGAGCAGTCCCTGGGCGTTGCCTGTCGTGTTTGTTAAAAAGAAGGACAATACCTGGAGATTCTGCGTTGATTACCGACACCTCAACAAAATTACAAAGAAAGACGTTTATCCGCTCCCAAGGATAGATGATGCCCTCGATTGCTTACACGGTGCCAGCTATTTCTCTTCCATTGATCTTAGGTCCGGTTATTGGCAGATCGCAGTCGACGAACGGGACCGAGAGAAGACCGCCTTCGTCACTCCCGATGGCCTGTATCAATTGAAGGTGATGCCTTTCGGCCTGTGTAATGCGCCCGCAACATTCGAGCGCATGATGGACTCTCTCCTGCGCGGCTTGAAATGGACGACGTGCTTGTGTTATCTCGATGACGTCATTGTATTTTCTTCTACATTTGAGAGCCATCTCCATCGCCTTGATGCCATTCTTGGCGTCTTCCGAAGAGCTGGCCTTCAGCTGAACTCGAAGAAATGTAGCTTCGGCCGACGTGAACTCAAGGTGCTCGGTCACGTGGTCGACGCCCGTGGCGTTCAACCCGATCCAGACAAAATACGTGCTGTAAGTGCATTTCCTACACCCCGTTGTACCAGTGACGTGCGTAGTTTTATTGGGCTTTGCTCCTATTTTCGGCGGTTTGTATCTAACTTTGCGGAGACGGCTCGTCCACTCACCAATCTTTTGAAGAACGACGCTCCATTTTGCTGGGACCAAGAACAATCCCAAGCCTTTTCTGCGCTCATTGCAGCCCTCACCAACCCGCCCGTCCTGGCACACTTCAATCCTTCGGCACCAACGGAGGTACGCACCTACGCCAGTGGTCACAGGATTGGTGCCATACTCGCCCAGCAGCAGATGGGTCGCACTCGCGTCATTGCTTATGCCAGTCGCCTCCTTTCTGCGGCTGAACGAAATTACTCGATCACAGAACGTGAGTGCTTAGCCCTCGTGTGGGCCATTACAAAGTTTCGCTCTTACTTGTTTGGCCGCCCGTTCTCCGTCATCACCGACCACCATGCCTTATGCTGGCTTTCTACGCTGAAAGACCCTACTGGTCGCCTAGGTCGTTGGGCCCTCCGCCTTCAGGAATACACTTTTTCTGTCGTCCACAAATCTGGCCGGCTGCACGCTGACGCCGATTGCCTATCCCGCAACCCGGTAGATCCCCTGCCAGCGAGCGAGTGCGACGATGACACATATGTATTGGCCATCTCTGACCTTTGAAACATTCCCCATGAGCAGCGCTTAGATCCGAAGCTTTGCAGCATAATCAATCGCCTCAGCACTGAACACCTTGATGCTACCCTTGCTCTGTTTGTGCTCAACAACGGCACCCTATACCGACGGAATATGCGACCAAGATGGCGCCGAGCTGCTGCTCGTAGTCCCCGAACACCTGCGTACCACCGTTCTTCAACAGCTGCACGACGCACCCACAGCGGGTCATCTTGGCGTATCTCGTACGTGCGATAGCGTCCGCCGCCGCTTCTTTTGGCCAGGTCTCTATCGCTCTGTTCGTGGTTACGTTGCTTCTTGTGACCGGTGTCAGCGACGGAAGAAGACCTCGGCTACGCCTGCTGGATCCCTGCAGCCGATCGACATCCCAGTAGACCCGTTTTCCCGAGTTGGCCTTGACCTCCTCGGGCCTTTCCCACTTTCTGCGTCGGGGAATAAATGGATTGCAGTGGCCACGGATTATACTACGCGCTACGCTGTCACCCGAGCGATATCCACCAGCTGTGCAACTGATATGGCTGCGTTTCTTCTCCATGACGTCATCCTGCTCCATGGTGCTCCACGCCAGCTGCTCACTGACCGTGGCTGTTGCTTTCTTGCTCGAGTAGTCGATGAAATTCTTCGGTACGGCTCCATTAAGCACTATTTTACCACCGCTTACCATCCACAAACGAACGGCCTCACCGAACGCCTCAACCGCACGCTCACGGACATGCTATCTATGTATGTCTCGGATGGTCACCGTGACTGAGATATTAATTTGCCGTTTGTAACGTTCGCGTACAATTCCTCTCGTCGCGACACAATGGGCTACTCACCGTATTATCTTCTGTACGGCCGCGACCCTCCCCTTCCTTTTGACAGCGTATTGCCTCCCACCGCTAACGCTAGTTGCTACGTTCGTGACGCCATCTCCCGAGCTGACGCAGCCCGTGTTATTGCTCGCCGACGACTGGCCTCCTCCCAAAATTCTCAAAAACGGCGCCATGATTCTCGCCACCGGGATTTCCACTACTCTCCGTGCTCTCTCGTCTTGCTCTGGACTCCCGCTCGTAAAGTTGGGCTGTGCGAGAAGCTTTTGCCATGCTACGCAGGACCCTACCTTGTTTTACGGCCAATCACTCCTGTGACATACGAAGTCGCCCCTGTACATCCGCCGCGACAGTCCTCTATGCCACGCACCGATATTGTTCATGTCGCCAGAATGAAGCCCTACTACCCCTCCAGTAGTTCGTCCTAATGCGCACCGGGACTGTGCTTTTCGTGGGGAGGTAATGTGACATATATGCCCTGCATCGCTGGACGTAAAAGAAGACAACGATCAGAAGGAGTGACACAGAAGACGACAAGGTGGCAGCAACGTTCAGTGCTAGAAGAAGGTTAACGCTGCCGTGATTCTGTGCTTTGTGTACTGCGTCATCCTGGACTAACCTTTGTGCACTAACCTTGCCACGTAACAATATTTTATCATTTGTGCGAATATTGGCTGCACTTTGTAGAGAGGACCAGTCCTGGATGAAATATGATGAGCAGGGGCGATGTGATTAGCTTCCAATGGGCAGTCACCGTAATATAAGGAATGAAAGAACGATAAACGAGAGAACGTGCGGCGACTGGCAAGGTCGGGAATAATGAGAGATTGTTTAAGATTAGACACACTGTGATACGGGGAGTATGACGAACAGATGAGCCTGGCAACTTTATTTTGGACGGGCTCAAAACGGTTAATTATAGAAACGCTGCTTGGAATCCATATTATGGAGGCATACTTTAAATCTGACCTTAAAGGAGTAGTGTACGCATGAAGTTTTGTCTCGGAGTTGTCAAGGTGTAAACGAAATTAATTGGGACCCAGTTTTTGAAGTGCTTTGTTCGTGATTTAATCTATATGGGCGTTCCAGCCTAAATCAGAACTGATAAGAACACCAAGCTACTTGAAGCAATCTGTTCTTTCAACTAAACCGCCATTAACCATGTAAGCATTAGAAGGCGTATTACTGCGCGTGGAAACAGTCATTAACTGGATTTTTTTTATTTGATTTTCATCTGCCATATGTGACACCACACATTTAGATGCATTAATTCAGTCTGCAGGATAACTGCGTCAATGGGGTCAACTATGTTTCTATAAACTGCACAATCATCAGCGAAGAGTTGTACGCTAGATGATATATTAAATGCTATGTCATTGATATGAATTAAAAATAGCGGAAGCAAAAAAAACTGATCCCTGTGGTACTCCGGATATGAACTGTGAATTGTTAGACGAATACTCTAATTTTGACCCGTTGGGAGCGATTTCTTAAGAATTCTTCGATCCATCGGGTGGTGTCCCGATGCAGCTGATGGTTATTAACTTTTCATTATTCTTTTATGAGGAACGCGGTCAAAAGCTTTTTAAAAATATATAAATATCACGTCAGTATATATTATTTCGTGTTGCGATTCATAAAGGTCTGTGACAAGCTCGAATAATTGTGTTTGACACGATTCCTTTTGCCTAAAGCCACGCTGGATGTCTATAAGCAAGTTGTTGTCGTTTAGATGAGTCATTATGGGCGAGCAAAGAATGTGTTCAAGTAGTTTGCCACAAATCGAGATTAGTGAAATAGGGCGATAAATTCCGGAGACGGGCTATCACAGGATTTAACATCTGGGCTGTCATTTGCTGTTTTACAGTCATTTGGAATGCATCCGGGATCTATGGACTGCTGAAATATGAGAGTTAATAAGGTAGCCGACACATGTGTTGTAAGTTTTAGAAGTTTAGTGTTGATTCCGTCTGGACCAGGGCTACAATTAGGTGGCAACTGATCAATAGCACGGGCAACACCAGATACGCTGCGTAAGAAAATAGTTTTGTCCAGATTTGTTTGTACCTGTGTGTTATTTCACTCCCGCGTCTTTTGTGTAGCTTTACTCCTTCCGTTTAAAAGAACCAACTAGCCCTTCCTAACATTTTACTTTAGGTTTCATGTCGGCAATTAATCAGGTGACGATGCCAAGTGATTTCCACTCTGAGTGTCTACACCAATATTAATAAACACGTTGTTGCAAGTGGACAAGATAGTTAAAATTGACTTTACCCGGTTAAATAGGTGCGGATATCTCAATAGGAAAGAGGAAGGAGGAATGGCAAGAAAAACAATTTGAATATTCTGAATGTTAGTAAAACTTTTTCTTCAAGCACCAAGCTCGCTGGATGTGCAGAAATTCAAATTTGTGTTCATTTGCTGAAGTAGCAGCGAAAATGTGCTGAAAACTAGAAATTGTCTTTTCTGATGCAAACGAATAAAAGATGTGGTTGGGCTTAGAGCTGCGCTCACCGCATTTTGCATTACTTATGGCCTTGGTTCAGTGGAAGAGAGATTCGAATGTTAGTAGAGAGAGCGTTTGTAGAGATACCTCATCATCCGTGTGCTGCCGGCATTTAAAGTTAGCTTGTGAAGTATAAACACCGACTAGCCAAGCATTTAACCCTCTGAAGTAATCGCGATTCTTTGGCTCTTGCAGAACAAACTAAGAAGCGACGAAATAGTCATAGGGGAAAACTTTTTCTTTGTTTAGCTGTCTGATTGCTTTAAAAGTTGAAACATGTGCACTGCAAGGCGATGTACTTTGAAAGTTGTAATTTGAAGTTTTCAACCCACCATTGTTGACTACCGAATAAACACTCATCCTATAGCAATTCTTTCGATTTGACCTAGAAGATTTCATTCATTAGAACAGAAGTTGAGAAATTTCTGGATAGCATTGCATATTGCAATAATGTGCCTTTTAATCAGCAAGCTTCGATATGCTGCTTTTGTGAAGCTTTGGTTCCAGTTATTAAAACATTTTTCATCTTAACAGTACAGAAAGGCTATTATTGCCGAATTTTAACTTTTCGTTTCTGGATGCCAAATTCTTATATGATAAAAGTTTTCTGCATATTGTATTTGTATCGGGTTGCAAAAAGAGCTTTCGTTGAGAAAATAGCTTGTGCATAATGTGGCGCGGCTATTGATATATGTTAGTATTTGGAGGATATTTGTGTTAAATTAAACAAAAGAGCCGTTATATTTTCCATCTGTAACCTGTAAAGCTATATTATTTCGAGCCGCAGCTCTAACCAATATGCGCTATCATGTTTACATTTATTTTTAACATCTCAGAAAAAAAGGAAGCAAGCCCTTTGGCACAATACCGTAGTTATAGATTTTACACCCAACAATGAGCAATACCAATGCGGCCAGACGATCTTATCTACTATTGATGAATTTGGAAATAGAGTTAATAATATTTGGTTCTTGGTGCTCTCGCATGAAATCCAGCTGTTTTCATCGAAGCCGAATGATTTATATTGCTGCGTTTTTCATCAGAAGTATGTTTTTTTTTTATTCTGCGCAATCTTTTCCCCAAAAAGAAATAATTATCCTCCCACAAGAGAAATAAATGTTTTGTACTCACGCCTGTGTACGTTGAACTGCAGGAAATATCTGGTTTTTCTGTAAAATATAAATCTGTTCAGAACACGTTTCTGATGCAATCACAATATATTAAATATAGAGTTTAGTTAGCTAAGACAAAAAGCTTGAGATCACGGCGGCACCCGCGTGGGGAAATGAGTAATTATTTTTTGTGGGAAAAAGAAGACACATGGAATAAGAAGCCTCCGGGTTAGTGGCGCCCCACTATGATGCAACCTACCATGGAAGTATGGTAGCACGTAACTCCCCTTGGACGTCGACATTACCACCTTGGCTATTTCGACGTATGAATAAATGATTGCCTCTCATTACCGAACCAATTACTCCACATGCAAGAACGTTTTACCGAGTGAGATTTTTACATCCTCTTCCTTGTGCAATCATTCACATTATAACTTTTTTTTTACAACGTAATCCTTCCTAGAAACATTTGGTTGCACGGCCTTGAAAACGTACCCGACGTCTGATTGACATATATGACTTTAAATAAATAACTAATCACTCTACATGCACCAGTTGTTTTCCCCAACATATTTAAATTTTCTGTCTAGTGGAACTATTCGTTTTGTTATCGTTTTTTTTCGTTCTCAACGTATTTCAGCCGACAAACGTCAGCTGACACGACATTACTGACGTCTGATTGACTTAATTAGCTTTCATTAAGTAACTAACTACTACGCATGCAGCAATGCTTTTTCTAGTTAAATTTTCATCCTCCATCTAGTTCATCCAACCGTTTTTTTATCAATCGTTTCATTTGAACGTAATCCTGCCGACGTACCTCTGGTGACACCACCTTGAAAACATGCCTACTTATTGATATTCATTAAAGAGAAATTTGCCCGTATACTGCACACTTCAGTGAGCCACCCATGTAATTAGCTGTTTGCAACATTCCTATGAGGCAGGGGTTGAATGTATGCATCAGTCTACACTCGCCGGTCGCTGTGCATGAGCTAAAATGATTGCGTGACGTTTGCGTCAAAATCCAAACATAACACGCGCATTGTTTCTTATCATAAGAGCATATTTGAAAAATATGCGCTGACATACTTGGGATGTGAATCTCTATACACCTTTAGGGCCACCGTATTACTCACAATGACCATGTTAACTTATGAGCTCTTCAAAACTATACTTTTTTCCTTGATTTCAATAATTTATTGCAATATATTCTACCTGGAGACTACTGCGATCTGCAATACCTCAAGATGTGGATTCTATGCTTCCAATATTTCAATTAAATTCAGCGAAGCAAACAACGCATAGGTGAAGTGCTTCAAAATTATATAGTCTGTCCTATTAGCAAAGAATGTGCGCGTTGCAGAGCTGCATACTGAAATGCCCAAGTTCAGGTAAAAATGTTCTCTACCGGTGGTGCTCAAAAGCTCCATCTGACATCTGCCACTTTGCTTATCGATACCAACGTGAACCAGACTTCAGAGGATTTGCTTAGGAGAAAAAGTAGATGGAGTAATGTGTCTAAGTTAAGAACCCAGCGGATGACCGGAAAGGGCCACGAAAGCTCTCATGCAAATTAAAGGACGCCCAACAAGACGGTGTTTGCCACAACAAGCACCCAGTGAGCAGCCAAAGCCTCACGCGCATACAGGACGTAAGTCTTCGACTTAGGTGCTCCTATGCGAACTATCTTTCACGATTTATTGAAATCTTTGAGGTCTTTTCAGTGAGTCTCATGGAAGCGGGGAATGCACTGTGATCCCGACAAAATATACTAATCCAGAAAGCACGAAGAGCCACCCCCTCAGAAACTACCACTGCAAAGACCCGTCATCCATCTATCCAGGACAACAGGAACATTAGTATCTGATTCTTATTTAATGCATGTAATACTAAGATGAAATAAATTGTAAGTAAAAAATTGGGCTAATACATCTTTCAAAAAAGAGTCCGAGTCAAAAGGTAGGAATTCCTCCCGGATGTATCCATCCATCGCTTCTCTAAATATATATATATATATATATATATATATATATATATATATATATATATACATATATAATTCCTGATGTGAAATGCTGCCTGCTAGCCCGTAATCTAGCCCACGAAATTTATGGCAGCATTATTATGTTAATCATACTTGAAGGTGAAAGCCTCTCCAGGCCGGGAATATCTCCATCGGAAATCGAACAAGTATTGTTCTGGCCCTCAGTCGAGTGCGCAAACTAATACTCTAAGCCGAGTGTTTCTTTAATGTTATTTTATTTATAGATACTGCCATCCCCAGCGTCTATCATAGCCTGAGTCGCTTTGGGACGTTAAACCCCCCAGACCAACCATACTTCGATCCAGTACAGATCGCATAAAAACATAACTCAAATTCATAAAGTTCGAAACGTTTGCAGGCACTTTTACTACACTATTCTGGGAAACAGTCTCGCTGTTAGGTTTCTTCCACTAAGTAATTGTTCTCGGAAACAAAAAAAAAGAATATTTAAAGCAGTTATTTCGCGCGTTCATGGGAGGTATTGTCAGATCGTGCCTTTGGCTCGTGTTATAACCTGAGGAGTAAACAAAATAATAAGAAGTATTGTGTTTATGAATGTTTCCCCTTAACAGATTACATTACTCAGTTATGTGATTATCGAAGTAATAATTAAAACAAAGACATTATGTACAATCCCCAATGCTTTCCTTGGCCTCGCCGACTGCTGGCTCTTTTTCTTCATATATATATATATATATATATATATATATATATATATATATATATATGGTGTATCAGCTCGCACGCGCAAAGGTGTAAAAAATTAAATATTTGAGGTAGGCCATGGAAACCAGTTTCATACAACTGCCAACTGGCTTGCGCACCACAGGCAATGTTTTGTTCCGCACCTACCTAATTAGTTAATTATTTTAATTTGTCTAATTTACTAACAATTGACTTTGGACCATAAATGGGAATGGGAAAGTTGGAGAGCATCTACAGAAACCTCCATTCCATTAACTGAGATCAAGAAATTTCTATGTGTATCCTTTTTTCCAGGATGAAAAGAAAGCTCACGAAATACAAATAAAATCACGTCACCAGTGCCATTGAGCGAACGAAATCAGCTGCGGCCGTTACTCGAAGGTTTACTTGCAGCGGCAGGCTGACATAAAGCGCGTTGCACAATTAGAGGCGCGATGTAGAATGCTTCTCCCAGCTAAACCGTGGAATCCTCACCGTTAAAATTTTGCACAGAAAGGGCATTTTGTCGCTAGTATTTTTTAATACCAAATTTGTTCGGGGAACTTGCCTGATTCGATCAAAAGAAGTCAAATTCTGTTTCCATATTATGCGGCGGCGACGACGCCAGGCGAGCCGCTGCCCTAGCGATGGTACTGGTGGCGCCACCTCATGCTGCTTACAACAACTCTGTAGCAGAAAAAGAGCGGGCGAATGTT
>JAJIZL010026165.1:0-16666 GCA_023969395.1 Amblyomma maculatum
GGAGATGAACTACAAATAATGATTGGTGACCTAGACAGGAAAAGTAGAAAGGTACGCTTGAAAATCAATATGCAGAAGACTAAGGTTATGTTCAACAGCCTCGGGAAGGAACAGCAGTTTACGTTAGGTAGCGAAGCACTGGAAGTAGTAGGCGAATATGTCTACTTAGGACAGGTAGTAACCGCAGATCCGGACCACGAAAAGGAAAAAATAATAAGAATAAGATTGGGATGGAGCGCATTTCACAAGCACTCGCACATTATGACTAGCAGCTTACCGGTATTGCTCAAGAGGAAAGTATACAACAGTTGCATCTTACCTGTACTCACCTATGGGGCTGAAACGTGGAGGCTAACCAAGAGGGTGCTACTTAAGTTGAGGACAACCCAGAGGGCTATGAAACGAAAAATGGTAGGGTAACATTAAGAGATAGGAAGCGTGCAGAGTGGGTCAGAGAAATAACTCAAGTTACTGACATTCTAGTAGAAATCAAGAAGAAATGGGCATGGGCAGGACATGTAGTGCGAAGAGAGGATAACTGATGGTCGCTTAGGGTAGCAAACTGGATTCCAAGGGAAGGAAAGCGTAGCAGGGGGCGGCAGAAAGTTAGGTGGGCGGATGAGGTTAAGAAGTTCGGAGGGGTCAAGTGGATGCAGCTATCACAGAACCGAGTTAATTGGAGCAATATAGGAGAGTCCTTCGCCCTGCAGGGGGTATAGTCAGGTTGATGATGATGATATATATTGAATTCTCAGAGAATTGTGAATTGTCACTGTGACTGTGACAATTTTATGTGCCACGAATCGACGCTGGTAACCTTAGAACCTTAATTGAGGCAACTAAATGCAAGCAGCCAGGACTCGTTTAAAAAACAGCTCATCTATCAAAAATAGGCAATCTAAAAATAGGCAATGCAAGAACTTGACAAACGTAGTTACGGCACACTCTAGCACGCTCTACCATGAAGAACGTACAGCAATCTATAATTACACACAACGTCAAGCGTAGCACGCCCCAGAACGCTCCTCCCAGTAGCACAAATAGCGACAAACAAGAAGCTTTATCTTGTCAGTGTACAAAAAAATGAAGAAATAAAGGAAATGGTACCCTCTTGAGAAGACGGGCACTACACAATATCGTGATCAGCTTAGACCAAAAATCCAATAGAATAAAGGACATAAGAAACATTGTCTGGTCGCCGCATCTCGGCAACGATGAGCAGATTTTGAAACAACCAATATGTTCATTATCTATCGACTGATCTGGAATCAGTTATTTTCCGTTACATTCGCATTGATTTAAAGTTCTCTTGATGAGACCCGACTTGTTAATATCTGCACGTGTGCATACAATATTTTAGGGTAGTGCACATGAGTGCTTTGTGAGGAAGCGTGAATTATACTTGATGAGAAAATGAAAGAAAAAAAAATCGCCAAGAATTTTTTTTGTCCATTTAGCACCCTTAAAATGTACTTTGATGCAGGAGGCTTGGACGTATTGTGTTCAGACACATACTATGCACCATAACAGGTGCAGAAAATTTTAGTTCAGTGTCTTTGGGTTTTTTTAAGTTAATTTCTATTCTGGGATTCTCTTCCTCTCACAGAGTATACGAACACTTTTATAGAATTTAGCTAGGGTATGAACTGCACTGGATAGCTCTCAGGGGGGATTCGTAGTGATGTATTTCAGTGAAAAACAGCATAGGATAGCATTTGCCATCACTGAAAATAATATTTGAACGACAGCAAAACATGTTTCCACCAAGACCTTGCACAATCAGTCGTATTCAAACAAAAATTATAAATTGCACTCTTAATCAGTCTCGCACCTTTAGTGAGAAGCCAAAATAGATTACCAGAGTACCTTTGAGACCTATGAGGCTACTCCGTATCGGCTCGATATTTGCGACCAGTGGCGGCCGGTCAGTGAACGAGCCCGATAGCTTGACAAAACACTCCTTGATGGCGTCCATGTCACTGATTACCACCTTTGGGGTTTCGCCCTCGTAGAAGCCGTACACCTTGCCGTACAGACGAGCCCATTCCTCCATAACCTGCGCCGTGAAAGATGTTCAGGGTGTCGCTCCATGCATTAAAAGAACACACCAAAAACAAACTCAGGCATTCCACTCAACTACTGGCAGAAGTGACAACGATAGCTGCCCCGCACCAGTCACTGCCCTCATCTAATCATATCTCGCACTACAAGGGCTGTTGTCACGTTGTCCCACGTGGCACATTCTCAAAAACAAGCCCTCTCAGTGACAACATGATAACGTTTTCACAAGCCAGAAGTGCAATGAGGCATAACAGTGGCAGCGCTGACGATGTTTGCCCAGATGAAGTACCTCTGCAGGTTTAGCTGCGAAAAAAAAGCTCCAGTTAAAGTTGGGCGTTAGCGATTCAATAACACAGTCATGCTCTGGTAATGCAATACAGAAATAATTGTGCGAGAAATCCTTGCGGAAAACAGCATAATCATCGTAGTATGACATAGGTGAATGCTCAATCACAACCTGTAGACAATGTTGTCATATGTGCAACCGCACCATGAATGCGGGGCACCTGGACCCGGGGTGAGTGCGCTATGTGTGACCACGTTGTGATCAAGGTGCGTGCCCTCGTGTAGGCAAAGGCTTGTGTGGTATACATACGTCAACGCTTCTTCATTCCGAAGTGTGAAATGTTTTCAAGCTTTCTTGTTCCTTTTCTAAGGCGATGAAAGCTGCGTGCTTTCTCATGTGTCAATTGCCAAGGCTTTTTGGTTGCGAATGACGCTCTCTACAATAAAGACCCTTGTATTTAATTCGCTGTATGGTGCAAAAATAATGAGCACTTGCAAGCAGTTTCCAAGCGAAGTAAAAAATGTAGTCGACTTATTACGTTTTCAAAATGCGATGCATGTGAGCTGCCATGACGCGTTTAGCCCCGCTATCGTTTCAATGCAAGAGTTTCATGGTTAGTCTTCAGGCAAGATCGTCGTAATCACTAAATGTTGGCATTAGTGGGAGCACAGTATAAAATTTTGGGCCCGCTTTTGAAACTAGTCTTGCACTTTCGTTTTCTCTTCTTGAAACTTGTATTGCATTGTATTGTATTAGTCAATTGATAACCCCTTCAAACATTAGCCTTTGCGCGGCTGGTAATTTAATAGGTAAAATCTAGCGACTGCACAGCATCACTTAACTAATACTTGCCCGGAAAATATATATTTTTTTCAGTGAATGTGGTGCGTATGCAGGATAGCACGTACAGCGTGTTAAAAAAAGAAATGCAGCGATATTTTTTCTTCATTTTCTTAATGTCACAAAATAGTGTTAAACGTCAGAAAAACAAATCTATACTAAAGGGATGTCACTAAGAATGTATGGTATTAGAATAAACATCAAACATATACAACGACGAGAAACATCTCTGTGTCAGAGTGCAGGCTATTTCGAAGCTTGAGTCGATACAGGAAAACAATTCCGCACTGGTCTCCGAAATACAGTTAAAACTCAGTTTAAGGAAGTTGAGGGGAGCCGTGAATTATTTAGCTAAATCGGGAATTTCGTTAAATCAAGTGAGGTATTTCTCGGTCCTATAATTTGGTGCATTCGATTGTAAGGTGCGGCGGTATCGAGAAAGCTACCGCGGCATCATACTTGCGAAGCCTTAATGCTCCCAAAATTAAATGTGGCCAGCAAAATGACTGACGCTGCTAGCACACAAGAAACAAAAACTGTAACTGATCAAGAAGAGCCCGAGAGGACTACAAATTTATTTTTTAGCAAAGAAGTCGGTGATCTTTACCTGCGTGAGCTTTGTGAGCAATGACCGCACCGATTTCTCGTAAGTCTGAAGTGCTACGCAACACCGTAGGCCTAGCAAGCTGAGCTTGAGAGAAGCATGCACTCAAAGGTACGGGGAAATATCCGCAGAAGCACAATGGCGAACGAACCACACGAAGCGCGCCACAAAAAAAAAAAAAAGAAAAGCACCAAAGCGCAACGCTGCTCCTCTGAATACGACGTGACACTTTTTTTTTACCGCTGACACCATCTGGTGAATTCAACTGAACACTACAACTGTCGTTTTGCGCCACGCAATTTGAAAACAAACAAAAAAAAAAACAAACAAACAAAAAAGCGGAACGAAGGTGCCCCGCGCTGTTACTGTGGTCTCGCAATCAATAAATTTTGGGTGCTCTCCACAAAATGAACCAAAAATAACCCCTTTCCGCCTTCATTTTTGGAAAAAAAAAAGGTTCTTTAAATCGGGACATATCATGAAATTGATTGCGTTATTTCGAGTTAGTCAAAGCATTGAATCCTATAGGCGTCTGAGCGGGAGTTACGATATCTTCTTTAACTCGGGACTTTCGTTAAATCGGGTTTCGTTAAATCGAGTTTCGACTGTACAATATTCCATAATTATTTTGTGAATCGTTTGCTCGCAGCCAGTCCTAAAAATTAAAAGCGTGCAAAGATTGAAACAATGTACCAGAAATGTTTTACTCATCACCATTTTCCCCGAACACAGAGAGGGTTTAAACCCGAGCGTTTTCGGGTTCACTCCAGAAGTTCTGACAAGAAAGCACGCCATAATAATTTATATGGCTCATCAAACCAAACCAAAGGCACTACTGTAGCGCGCGAGCCAAGACACACATAAGGCGCCATGACATGAAGTAAAAGGCTCACGAGCAGTGGTTCGGCTCCTGATGTACATCGACCCACAGACGCACACCTTGTGCCTCAGATTGCCGAAAAACATGCACTGCCTGACAGTCAGGACTTGCTTACAAATTGTATAAAAAACATGGTAAGTGTACATAGTTAGCAAGTATGTAAGTAACATAGTATAGAGCGCGCCGGTGTGCTCTTCCGCCTCTGCTGGAGATCGTCCGTGTGTATCGTAATGGTAGCTCTGCATTCGATGACCAAGCATTGCATACATTGTATGAGCGCCATGACCTTGAGCAGAGTATAGGCATAATGAAGTAGATATACAGTAACAAATTTTTCTTAAAAAAATAATACAGAAATTTTCTGGCGGCTTTAATTTCTTGATGATTACGGTTTTTTTGTTTACAACTAACAGAAAGTTTCTATAAATTTACAGAAATTATCCGTTATATGCTAAATGTTTTGTATTGTACTTTCTTGTCAGTTTACAGGTCGTTTTGTTGCAGCTAAAAGAAAATGTCTAGGATGTAAATGCCTGTTTTTCTGCCTGCAAACCAGGAAATTTATCTAATGCGTTCCTTTTTGTCATTAAAGAGCACTTTGAAGGCGCAAGCCTTACTAGTCCCACTAAGCGAAAATCAGTCTGCCGGCGTTGGCAACTCTCTATGGCACCAATAACGTTGACCTTGCAACAGCCGTTGTCTTGCCACCGAAATGGAGAGTGGAACTAGGGCATGGACTACAGATATAACTGTAGCACAGAGCCACTCCAACTTTCTGTTTTGGCCCACTACATGCTCATAGGCACCAAAACGGGCCGCAATGTGGCATCTTAACTTATCAGTTTTGGTGCCAGAATTTGTACGGAGCCGCTTTTCGGACAGCGCTTTGATAGGTGTCATGCCACATCGGTTCCCATTTAGTAAGCATACATACTGTTGAAGTAAGAATCAGTTTGTGATAGAAAATTGAAGAGAGACATATATGTTTACCACAGTTGTTAGCATTCCAACCAAGACTTAGGTTGGAAAAAGAGAGTATTACTGTTTTCTTTCGTCAACGTGTTTTGGTAAACGGTTTATAACAGATAGTTTTGTATGGCAACGGAAATTTTCATTAAAAATACCTGTAATTTCACACACAGTTCTTACAATGTAGTCTTACAGCTTCCTTGTGCAAACTTTGAACTAGCTAGTAAGCGGTGGAGGGGAAGGGGGCAAAGATAAATCATGAATATATGACCTCGTGGTGCATTATAACATGCTGTAAACTGCTTATCTTTTACCTGTCTTCCATTGTGTCGAACCCGTGCTACGGGCACCGTCGCTTTGACGTACTGCCATGCTAATCGAGGACTGTTAGCCGCTCGGCGCACTGAAATGTTAGCCGTATGGCTTAGTTGTCGAGGGCAATCATCAATTTCAAGAGCGTAAAAGCATCTGAAGATAGTGCTGTAAGTTTAAGGAAAAACTGAGTTGTCAATGGGAGCGCACCTAAAAAACGAAACCGCTTGATCACACCACAATTATGCGACACAAAGTTGCTGATTACAAGTTAAGCCGACGATGGCCGAAAAGGAATAAGTGGTCTGGAGTGAACAGTTTGAACCAACGACCATTGTCGCTATTCCTTTTTTTTTTTTTTTAGTGCTGTTCGATAAAGTAATGGGGAAGCGACAAAATCACGGTCGAGAACCTTTTCGCCCGAAGGCACGCTAAACTGATCGCAAAAAGAGTCTATCGATGGCACATTTTATTTATTAAAATAATGATCACACTGAATACCAGGTACCTGTTTTGCGAGTGCCCTAAGTCTGCACCCTCGCGGTGCTGCCACCGGCACCCAGGCACCCATTGAGAGGAGTGTTTTCTTCTTTAGGAGTAAGCTTACCGCGCCCACAGAACGTTGTCTTGCCTTTCCGCGTAATCATTCTCCGTAGGGTGTATTCTAGGAAGGTTGTGCTCATAGTACAGCTGTACGGATGACACAAGTGTACATCTCTATTTCCCTGCTGAAAACGTCTTTATAGTTTCGAATGAAGAATATCTAATACAGCGTAATCATGCCAGCCGCCTTATAGCTCAGAGAGAGCGCTCGACCGCTGAGCCCAAGGACGCGGGTTCGACCATGACTTCGACGGTCGCGCTTCAGTGGAGGAAAGTGCAATGACTCTGAGTACTGTGCGACGTAAGTACACGTTAAAGAACCCCATGGGGATGAAGTTAATCTAGAGCTGTCTATTCCGGCGTCCCTAACTGCAGACTAAAAAAAGTCAATTTGCCAAAACGTTGTTTGCATCAGTAATAAAACTGCCGTGGAGGAAGCTGCGTAAGCATAGCCATAATTAGAGCAGTCGTTAGTAACTCCCGCACACATGCTCATCTCTCGTGCAATGTCTCCCAGGCTGTTCTTCGAGGTATCGACAACTAAAATAATCGTTTTATATTCGATAGAGCCAGTAAATGAAAGGCCCGTGCACTGAAGTGGACTTTGTGCAATGTACACTTGATCGCGCGGCGCATCAGAGCACTCTACGTACTTTGATGCGATCCTTCTTGTATTCCAGCCAGTTTCCGAAGAACAAACCTGGCTCAGGTCCGGGGATGCCGTATCTCTTGAGAAGGCCTTGCTTGTGGCGTCTCCGAGTGGCCCACATGGCAAAAGCTGCCACGACGAGTGCTACTACGAGCAGGGCAACATTCAGTACGGTATCCATGGCTGCCGAAATGCCAGTGACTGCAGTAGGCCACCTGAGCATGGAAAAATGTGATTAATGCTGTGTCTGCGAAAAAAAAAATCATTCATTGAACTTTCCTTTTACACATTGAAGTCGCATGTACGTTGCAGAATACTGTCGGGATCGCTCTGAACAGAAATGACAAGACCTGCCTTTAAATCCGGTCGCATGCACTCGAGCCGGCAGCCTTAGGGTTTAAATGGCCAGTATATTCGAAACAAATAAAAAGTCACCATGATAACGGCAACAGAAAATCCAGCCAATGCTAGCGCACAACTCGAATCTCGTTCCGTCGGCAGTGAGAAACGCCGCTCGCAACGTATACAGTGGCCAGCTGATTGTGATGCGGGGAGGTCGCTGCGGAACGAAATACGCTCACAAACAAAGCAACTGTCTCAGAACGGGTTGTCCAGTAAAGTGCTTGTGATACGCCTTCGGGCATGGTTGCCTTGGCTCCCTCTCGCCACCGATGCCTTATTGTTTCGGCTTGTGGAGCCCCGACGCCGGTTGGCTTCGTATTGTGACCAACACCAAGCGCGGAATCTTGATGGCCTCACTGCATTCTTTCCAGTTTCGAGCATGTCACAACGCAAACTTCAAGGCTTGTTGTCCCCGGTTGCCGGCGGGTACTTAGCGAGGCGCCTTACCCAGAGCAGTTGCATAAAAGAAGCCGAGAGGCTCGAGCTGACAGAAGCTTGACACCGATTATTGGACAAAGCTATTCGGTCGTCCACGAATGATGCGGCTGTCATGCGACCTCTTTCTGAAGCAACGAGCTGGTAATCCGCCTCCGAGGCGTGCGCGAGCTTAGGGGTCGAAGGGTGATGTGCGGGAAGGTATTCGATCATCTCCGTTTTTTCATAATACAAGAATAATTGAACTCTCGAAAAAGAGTATAACTGTCCCAACAAAACAAAACCGATTTAGCTATTGTGACGAGAATATAGCGCCGCCAGGAAGGCGCTCGCTTCTCAACAAAGTATTTTCTTGAAGATTCGAGGCAGGCCGTCAATGTTTTCCCGTAGAGAAGTTTATTCATTTGATCGGTTTCCGCTAATCCCAAAGATCAGAACTAAATTTTGCCGACCGCCGCAGCACGAAAGCACTGTACTGCTTAAATAAAAATATGCTAATATGACAATATATTATTGACATCTTGTGACCAACACGTCCAGTAAAAAAGAGAAGGTTCTATTCTACTGTTTAACGTGCGTTTCACTTCGACCCCGGGGGCCCAGTTGTTTCGTAAGGCTATCGCCTGGTTTCAGTCGACATGGAATCCTGCAATGGAAGACCAGTTTATTCGGCTCCACATCACGACAGCAAAAAGTTGATCTCAAAACTGGGAATTATATATAGGTGTGCGTTTATCCATTAATTCTTGCATCAAATGCGCCAAGTTGTTGAATAATTGCTAATGCTTCTTGAGACCTGCTATCAGTTAGCTCAATCATGAAACCACTCATGTCTATCGTGCACAAAGAATGCATTATGACCTCTTATTTTTGCTGAGCAGTGGAGCTCAAACGATTATTTAACAGCCGCTTCAAACACTAAGATACATTTCCTCTATCATTACCGCACATGTTAGCAATACATTTTGGAGTAAAATCTATGAAAGTTTTAATTAAGAACATTTTGGCCACACGGGAATACACTGAAGAAACTTTTAAGATCAAAAGCATAGTTCGCATGTGCTTTCAACAATTAACTGTACTGAGGCTGATGCACATGTCAACCTCGGGAAAGTATTTGCACCCCTGGCGTGCTAACAATTTGATGGGCATCCCAAAAAAATTATTTCGAGCTTAGAGTGCTGCGAAACTCAATCGCAAGTAATTTAACACTTCTGTCAGTGATTTTGGTCCTGCTTTTGCAGCCGCCAAGTATATACGAAGGCCACCAGAGCGTCCAGAATAGCACTTCTCCCTGTAAGGACGCTTCAGCAGCGATGCCATCACCTCCTCGTCACCCTCTCTTACAACCGCCAAGGCAGCTTCACGAGATGGAATGACAGAAAAGTTTCAATACTGACATCAAGATTCAGAATATTAGTACTGCAGAAAAGCCTGCATGGATTTTCAGTATATCGATTTTTGCACGAAACGTCTACCTCGTACCACCAAATGTGAATCGATACAGAAAAAAATAAGAATTGAGAACATAGAACAGTATTTGTGGTGTTAGAAATAAGTAAGATGTACATTTGGTGTGCCGATGTAATAAGAGCGAAGAACCCTGACTGGGAGGTTTGTCTATTGTTGTCGGCATGTGAGTGGGTTGCATTAGTTTATTTTTATTTTGTAAAGCGAAACCTTTGCGTTTTAGTTGCAGCTTGTGAAGTTATCTTTTCCAAGGTTTTCAAACAGAGCTTGTATACCATTCAGAAAACAAGCTTGTGCTACAAGAAAATAATCAATTCGGAATTACACAGAAACATTAATTTTTCTAAATGCTATAGTGGGCATCAAGAATGTCACTTGAAAGAAACGGGTTGCAGTAAAAAAAGCCGGATGTATAACCTAATTGAAATTTGAAAAGACGCTAATTTCGACACCTAGAAGAACTCTGTTAAAGGCGTCTTAGTGGGCAGGAGTTAGACGCTATTCTTTGCAGAGGTTAGTTTCCTCCTTCTTGAAATGGAAGGTTCAATGCCGCAAAGAAGAGTAAAGAGCGAATGAAGCTCGCACAAGGTCTGCGTCACATATTAAATATATTTTCGCTAAGGAAGTAGTTACATATACATAAAGAAATTCTGTTGTGCAATGTAATCAAGCGGCATTTCAAGCGCAACGCCGAAACGTGGTTTCCTCGTATGAACCCGCAAGCTCAAGGCCACTCCGATGCCAATTTAGAGCTTTATTTTGTTTCGCATTTGCTACGAACGTACAGCTATCTCGAAAGACAAAAAATAAATTGAAATGGCACAGCAGTTGAACCTCGTCCAAGAAATTGTAGCACATCAAGGAGCTGTTAGAGAAATTAATGATTGTACTAATTGATAGCTTTGGAAAATAATAGTCGGTACGCCTTTGCGAAACGCAAGCAGCTTTTCTTCGCTTAGCTGAAGTTAGGAACAATTCCGCCCAGCCTACCTTGAGATAACATTCAACGTGGCCTATCAAAAAAATACCGAAGTATGCTGTGGCCATTCGGTGTGATGAGTTGAGAAAATATTCACAGAACGCGAAAATACTGGGGACAAGACACCGCTCGCTTGTTTTTTTTTGGCTTTTCATTGCAGCGCGTTCACACGCAACAATTAGTTTGGTTTGGCTTGATGTGGTTCCTAGGGTTTAACATCTCAATGCGACTGAATCTATGACAGAATGCATAGAGGAGGCCTCCGGAAACTTCGACCACCCGGTGTCCTTTTACGTGCACTGACATCGTACAGCACACGGGCGCCTTGCTTTTCGCCTCCATCGAAAAGCGGCCGCAGTGGGTACTAGTGGGAAAATCAAGTCTGTGCCAAACTGAAACGGAAACTATTAAGAACAAATGGTCTAGCGCACCTAAGGGCTAGAACGAAGGCATTGGTACAGTTTTGATTCCCAGCCACACAAGGGATGTCGTGCTGCATAGCGGATGCAGCATTTGACCTGCTGAACATTAATACGTGTTTTAAATTTTGGCCCGATTGCCGAGTTTCAAGGGTGGCGAAATGCGAAGAGGGCGGTGTAATGGGAGTTCAGTTGGCTGTGAAAACCCCAGGAAGCTGAAATCGGTCTCCAGGGATCCTCCATTTCGGCGTGATTCACAACTTGTCTCACCACCTTGAGGCATAAAAATACCAATATAATCCTGAAAAATAATTCTATTGCATCTTCCACACGCGGACCTGCATATGTATAAAGTTGACATCGATAGGCAGCTCATGCTGTTCACTGTGTGTCTGCATGAAGTATGCTCTCGCCTTGTTGGTATAGCAGCAGTGCTTCAAATGCATTAGCTGGCTCAATGAGCTGGCAGCTTGCCGCCAATTCCTATCCATCATTCTCCGAAAGTTCAACTAAAGCACCACTTTTCATGGAAGCAAAGTATCATTCTCGCAGTCACTCTCTCATCATGTTGGTTTCCGCGTGCTACAGCAACACTATAGTAACACAGAAACGTACAAAAAAAAAGCAAAACAAAACAAATAATATACGAACAGATCGCGCTCTGCACGTACTTTGTGTTTGTTCGTAGGTTTCTCTGTTAGTAGTGCTGTTTAGTGCGCCGAAACGCAGATGCACAACCAACTGGACCGTTTCCTGGCCATGTATGTCTCGTCATGGTTGCCCCAAGTCCGCTTGACCAAGAAACGCAATTCTGAATAGCCGACATAAATCAACATGCGTGATATTTGAAGTTCGTCTTTGATATATTGGGCTCTCGATTGCAGCATGTACTTAAAAACCTCACCTTGCTATTTTCGAGACTTAACAGTAATTATACCACCTTTTTAAGCATAATATGCTCTTCCCATCTGCAAAAACTTCGGGGAAACATCGGCCAGATCCTGCATGCGGTGAACCTCAGTACGACTATGAGCCCGAATACAATAGGACTTGCGCAGGGGCACACGAAAGAGAAAGAAAGAAGAAGCGACCGAATCTGTAGGGACGTTAAACAACAAAAGCGGTGAAGTAAGCCGAGCGCTTTGTCCACAGGAGAGCCGGCTGATCGCGGCGCCCGGCCGTGGCTTAGCCAAAGACAGCATGCTTCCTCTCTTTGACGAAGGGTAAACTCAGGGGAAGGCGATGGTACGCCTTCCTACGTTCACTTACTTACAACTACCCTCGTCGACTATGCAGAGTGAAAATATTTCACTATTTTGCGACAAAGCGGCTTCGGCTTAGCAAGGTTGTTAACCTTACACTGATTTGCATTCAAAGCGCGCGCTGTTGCCTACAAAAAGCTATTAGTAGTATGTAACGCAACCCTAGTTCATTTTGTAATCAATTTTGTTGTGCTCTCTGCTTTGTCAGCATGACATTTTACTGTAAAATTTGGAAAATGAGAACGACGAGAGCTGGGGCATTTCGCTTCCCCCGTTGTAGTTCCGGCTTGCGGCTGCTTAGAGCGAGCTGTTGTGCGTGCATACAAACGCCGCGCTTTACAAGGACGGCAATGAGGAAGAAAGTGGACAAAAACCAGCGACAAATATTTCCCTTAGGTTGCATGAGTGAAGAAAAGCTGCAATCAAGTAGAAATAAACTGTCATAAAGAGTTGCGTAAACATCGGTGAAAATGCCTGGGACCGGCGGTGAGCAGCCGTTTCCGTGAGTCGCGCGCGAAGATATATGATGTCTTCCAGCTGCGCGTCTCCCCTTGCCGAAGCGCATACCATGCTGATATTCTCTGAATACAGAAGGCCGCGTTCCCGCTGTATCTTCATCGGTATAATTTGCATCAAAGAGCTAAAAATTCGTCGTTGTTTCTGAACATATACGTTCTAAAAGAAACATTTTCATGTCACAGAGACATTAAATACGTTCCATGAAACGTTCGAAAGGAAGACTAAAGCGGGAGGTTCGCGATCATCATGCGATATTTATCTTCCACGAGCCTGTTCAGATGCGACCAAGTGTGAACGTAGGCGGCGATACGCAGCACGTTTTTTTTTCTTCGTTTGACTTGCTGAGGACGGGAAATGGAAAGTGGAAATGACATCGACTTTTTCTGCATATCAACTGCTTTAAGAAATATGTACCGTCTTTGCCAAAAGTAACCAGGCTGCATATTTTGCTTCTCGCGTGAATTCTAAAACCAATATGGATTCCAAGAGCATCACAACTTGTTAAGACGTGAGGACAGGAGTTCGCCTTTGCTGTGCACAGATTTACAACTTCAGAAGCGGTACGAATTCTCTACTATCCGACTGAGGAGCGGAACACGTAGCCTGGTTACTTTTGGCAAAGACGGTACGTTTTCATTCAAGAGTTGCTCTCTCTTCTGTTCGCTTACAAAAAATAAAAATAAAAATTGACCTATCTTATTTTTAGGTGCTCTCATTTGTGAACAAGTATAAATCTGCTAAACTACAAGTTGCACGTAGAATGCGTGATTTGAAAGAACTCGGGCGAGTGTGTCTTCATTACAAAGAGCGGAAAATTTTACTTATCGCCAAAAATGTAAGAAAGTAGGACTTCGAATATTACAGGACCACGTATTACAGGCGACGTGCTGCGTGGCACTTGCCAGTTCATCGCGAGAACATGGGACAAATTATATTCCTACCCTGCCGTTGCGAAGTCGCTTCCAAAGTTGCGCTGGCCCTGATTACGCAATTTAGTATGAGTCACTACGTGCCCACTGTGAATATTTACGTCCTGATACGTCAGTGCGTTCTTCGCAACATCTACTGTCTGCGGCGTTTGGGTGCGCATGAGTTGTCTCATTACGCACTTTTGCATTTTCCTTTTATTTCTGATGTAGAATTGGTCACAAAAAGTATCGGTTTCCTGAACTCACAGCCTCTAGAAAGGGTGCCTTGAGTTACTGATGCAGTCTTTAATCGCGTGCAGCAAGCAGCACTGCACCCATTAAGAGGACGGATCAGTACCTCAATGCACCCTATTTTCGAGGTTCCTGGAGGGTGTGAGTCATAGACACGAAATTCACCTTCGGGGGTGTGATTTTTTTGGGGGCTCATATGTGACACTCTCTGCAGTCGTGCACTGGTAAGCCCTTTTGGCGGCTGAACGTCCGCTGCCTTCGCCTGCGCGTGTTTTCGATCTAGGCAGCGCATAACACGGCCTTCCTGAATGCCTTGGCGGCTGCAGTGGTCTCCTCCGCCGTCCGCTACTTTTCTTACCTGGTCAGAACGCTCGGCTCTTTTAACCGTTTTCGGTGCGTTATGTGCAGCCATGTTAGGCCACATTTCTCTTTTTAGTGTTGGGCAGCGCTTTAGGAATCTCGAGCTACTTTAGATCTTTTACCTGCCGCCTCCTTTACCTTTTGAGGTAACAGCGCGGAACACAGGATGGGAGCACAAGATTAGAGGACGACACAACGAGCGCTGACTTTCAACAATGTTTATTTTGGAAAACCCTCAACTTCTTATACCCTAACGCCACAGATCGCGTACAAATGACTTGTACATTTCAGCATAGTTATAATAAAAAACAACCAACAAAAAAACATAATAATAGATAAATAAATACACGTGCCGCATAACCTTCTCTTGCACACTGCGTGGTGCACTCTCTGAACACTCATGGAGAAGATTGCACATTCAGCAGTTCGATTTCTTTTTGTGTTAACCGCAGGGACGGTTTGCTTACACATCGTTCCTGCAGTCTAGCTATCTCCATGAGTGTTCAGAGAGTGCACCACGCAGTGTGCAAGAGAAGGTTATGCGGCACGTGTATTTATTTATCTATTATTATGTTTTTTTTTTATTATAACTATGCTGAAATGTGCAAGTCATTTGTACGCGATCTGTGGCGTTAGGGTATAAGAATTTGAGGGTTTTCCAAAATAAACGTTGTTGAAAGTCAGCGGTCGTTGTGTCGTCCTCTTGTGCTCCCGTCCTGTGTTCCGCGCTGTTACCTCAAGATGCATAACCAACATGCCCAAGCTGCTATTCTAACTCCTTTACCTGTTCTTCAGCTGCCTTTGCAAGCGTTCGCGACGCAGAAGGAGCAGATAAACAAGGACGGAGGGTATACGATTTTCAACACATAGCATGGCAGGCTACCAGTCAGGAATTTAACCGACGATCAGTGTGATTCATGCGGCTTTACGTGCGAGTGTTACTTCTTTATGGCCTGCCACATAATTTGTTTACCGTCTATGCAAAGTAATGAGATACACAGCATCTCAATCGAAACAAAAATGGGCACTAACGTATCGGACAATGTAACGCGACAGAGGCACACACTCGAAGCATTAGCGAATGAGTTAGTAGCAAAGGGCACACAGGCTAGCGAGGATACTCAGTATGAGCGCAGATGGGAACCATTAGCACTATCACGCCATACTCTTAAAGGCGGAGATTAAGACTCCCTCGATATTTGTTTTACGGCTTCACGGTTGCGGGCGAGACGTATGCTGGTATTTCGCTCGGCGGACACAGATGCTTTTGGATCTGAAAGAGCTTTGTTCCACGCAATCTCGTTTTTAGCACCCGGCAGCATCAAAGGTTAAAATTAGTTTCTCTTGCGGCTCCTGGATGATGTCCATGCTACTCGCTTAATCACTGCTTCTTTACTTTTTGCGTCTATTATCTCACAGTTGCTCATTAGTGCACAGCCGTACGTATGCTACCAGACTGTTTGAAGGGCCACCTGACAAGTATTTATTAGTCCTTTTTAACCAAGCCACAAGAACTTGCCTGCGTGGCCCGGGTGTCTGACTAGAGTTCGGTTCCCATTTCACCAACCCCTCTCAAATGAGAAAGCAAAATTGGCCGCGTCTGCCAACTGGGCCACGCCGTGTTATCTCGAGACGTGACACAACCCACCAATCAATCAGTATATTGACATGTTACCTGCAACCCACCACCTGCCACAGGTATTTTTGTGATTTTTTAGAAAGCTTCGAGTATTGAAATGGTCGACGACACAGACGCCGGATAAAGGTTTTCGAAAATGAGGGTTCACGCGTGAACAAGAAAAACTCTCCTGGAGAGGTTTCAGCGGTGGCCGTGTGGTCGAAGACATCACGAAAAGATGCCGCTTTGTTTGCCCTGCAATTGGTTAGAATCCAGCTTAAGCCGAGGCTATATGAAGTTTGTTCACATCTGATACCGATGTAACGGAAAACCTCAAACAAGTTCGGCTTCAGGTTCAGCTCGAAATTAGACGTGAATTCCGGACGATATTTGTCCTAGTTTTACGAGAATAGGAGACAGAAGAATTTCACTGCTTTACCGGTAGTGACTGAGCATGTCTGTTCAAAAAGAGCTTAAATCAGACAAAAACAGCGAGGACGTTGTAAGTTATACTAATACCGGTGGCTGTTTTTTTTTTTTTTTCCTGATTATAAACTAGACATCGCGAAACGTGTCATTTTCTACATATATTTTATGTATGCGCGAATGTGCACAGAATGTACGCTTCCTTTATTACAGCTCAAAGAGTTAATACACAACGGCTTTTAAGCTTTAATTAAATTTGAAGTTGTTACTCCTATTTCAATAGCACGTGTTTTATGCTTTCACACTTCGAGGAACCCTTTAATCGGAATGCATACATTCTTCATGAAGCGTGGTAGTGCGCTCGTATTATTCTTCTGAGCACATTCCGTTACAAAATTTTCACTGAACCTCC
>JAJIZL010026165.1:29423-87045 GCA_023969395.1 Amblyomma maculatum
AATAAATAAATAAATAAATAAATAAATAAATAAATAAATAAATAAATAAATAAATAAATAAATAAATAAATAAATAAATGCAACGGACGCGCAGTTGGCAAGACCACTGCACCCTGCTTGGTAACTGGAGATTCAGAGCAACGATCAGTGCCGTCTCGTTGTCCAGTTCCAGGCATCGATGTCAAATACAGGTTATGGAAAAGTGTGCGCGAATGTTGCGACGAGGGACGAAGAAAGAAGACAGATGGCGATTTACTAGTTCTACTGCCAGCTGCTTTATTCAGGTATGAATCAAAGAACATTAAAGAAGATTACGAGCATGTGCGAAGAAGGGGGCTGTTCAAGCGATATCTCTCAACCACGATTGGTAATGGCCAAGCAAGAATTCAAGAATTCAAAAAAGCTCATCCAGAATAGATCTGCAAAGGCGTGTTGCCCACATAATGATCAGATTGTTTTCCGGTATGTTAGGCCACTATAGAGGAGCTAGGCCTTTGTATTGACGCTCCTGCGCCCTACATGTGCTGACATTGGTGACGCCATGTCTGTTTTACAGCCCTAGTCGCAGCCGCCATAAATGCGTGCACAAAACATTTACAGCATGTTGGAGGCTGAAAGCCCCAGATTGATATCGTGTCTGTACAAACCAGCCACCTTCACGTTACGGAATACCTGGTGATCATGCGGAACCGACACCGGCTTTGAAGTGAGATCAAATGTTGTTTGGGGGATACTTCTTGTTTTGGCACGAGGGTTCCAGCGAGTGCTGATTTCATCTGACCAGGGAAACCTATCGTGAAAGAAAGGGAAACCTGATTTCTTAAGCTATCTTGCATTTTATGCGGGAATGGTTTTAGGAGAGTAGATTCCAAACAAGCAGTCGTAGCTGAGCGACCGTTAGTTGCCACGGTGGGAGTATACACTGCAAACATGGCCCCTTTAGACCAACACGTTCGGATGTAAGCAAAACCTATGATTGTAAAAAAGAAACGTCATCAAAATTGAATAAAAACAGTTAAATCCTTTAAAACGATGCGGCGGAGAAATATAACGTTCCTCGTATTTAAAAATATTGAAAAATTATGAACATATTTAAAATGTTAAAGCAGGATTCTCCCGAAAAGTATGGACCAATAAAGGATCAACAGGATATAAGAAAATGCCACATAAAATGCGCTCAACATATAAGATGATGCAACGTCCTTTGCAGTGCAAAGACAAACTGGTTTTGATGTGAGGTAAAAGCTAACGGCAAGTGGTGTTTTTTTAGCTAGTAGATTTAAAAATTGGTAGTGGACATGCATCCAATCTCTGGAAGATTACCGCCCCTGAAACTTCGGTACGATTCGTAATAGGTGCAACAACCCAGCTTATGAAGCAGAATAAAAAAAATCGTAAACGTTAATAGCAACGGCAGAGCCTAATCTGATCGCTGTTCTGCAAAAATTTGTTATCTGCTGACATTTTTGCTAGGAAGAGGCCATTGATAGGATAAAGTGCACGCTCACTGAACAGACAGCAGCTCCAATTGCGTTGTCATGATACCGTCTCACTTAAAATCACCCTAACAACATTTCAGGTTTCTGGGGTTTAGGTGAAAAAAAGGCAAACATTTCTGGAACAAACTTGAAATGTACCCGCCAACGACATCAACTGCAAGCTCTCACAAAAATAAATGAATTTAGGTTTTTATCTTCAATTGTGCTTTTTTTTTTCGAGTTCAACATTTTTGTGAACCTGTGAACCTCTGTACGCCGTTGTCTTGAAAAGGCCATTTTTTATGCCAAGAAACTGGCCTTATTTATTAAAATGTAATAGGCACGAACTGTGGTTTAGAAAAAGGACCATGAGTGGCTTCACAATAATGAAACCCGTCAACGGAACACAGGATACTTGGCACGCCTTTTAAAACAGTCCATGTTTTTCAGAAATCATCGTTTCTGGTCTTTTTTTATTAACCTTTGAGGTTATATTCAGGTTTAGGGTGAGCATCTCGTGCATCGGTACCTTGGGTTGAAAGTCGTACTCCGGACCTTTTTCCAGGACACGTGAAATCTTTTCTCCGGCCGAAAAACTAGCCCCCCCCCCAAAAAAAAAAAAAAAAACAAACAAACAAAAAACAACAACAACAACAAAAGAAACAAAAACCCGCGCTCTATTTTGTCGAGGCCTTTTTTTTTCTTACCAGATTATACGACAACATAGGAAAGGTCGGCGTTCCCCCGTACTAGTGGTTCCTTTTCTGCGTACATAGTACAAAAGGCGCATGTTAGCACTGACGTGTTCTCACGGTGCAAGGTGAACGGCAGCAATGAACACTGTCGGAGTGGCATATGTAACAGGGTTTAACGACTAGCGTGTCGAGGCTGGAATGGTCAGGCAACTGTATGACAAAGGAGAGATGCCCAAAAATGAGTGTATAAAGTGTGTGTTCCAGTTGTTTACTTACGTAAAGTCAATGGATAAATGTCCCACAAAAAAAAAAATACAGAAACGTTGTTGATATCCAGTCCACATCTATCAAATAGTGGCACTCCGAATTGTTGACTGGGTGTACGGATGTTGTTGACTGACGACTTGTATTGAAGTTGTTGACTTAGAACTGGTTGTCAACAAGCACTAATTTTGCGATTAACATTGAAGTTGTTGACTGAGTGTGCTGCTGTTGTGGAATTTACAAGTTCTGTCATTGTCGTAGACTGCACACGAAATGTCAAGCTCGCTGTATAAGCATCCAAGTTGTTCACTGCTTAGGTCAGCTATTGGACAGTAACCAAGTGACATATAAGCAAATGATTCGGTTTATATAAGGCAGGTCTGATCAGTAATTTTCTTTGTTTAGAAGAAATTTTTTTTTGAATAATGTGCCATTATTTGAACATAAACACAAAGTCCTCATTGATGATCAGTCACAAAGCCACACCGTGCACTGCCATACTAATATAGAAGCGACTACGGGGTTACTTCGTGATGCTGTAGGCCACATGTATCAAATACAGCCGTCAGTGAACACGTTCACTGGATCCGGAGCTATGGCTGGAGTCGTCTGGTGCAGCCTGACTCCAACCACACGAACCACATTTCCCAGAACAGTTGTATACCGAATTTGGTTCGAAAGTATAACCCTATGGTTCGTGGTATACAAATAAAATTACATTTAAATAAAGCTACACATTGAATACTTCAAACTACTAGTTAAAACGTAAACATATCGAATTAGCGACTGAATACTGGACCACCGAAACCCCTCAAATGAATCCGATTCTGATTTCAGGCGTTTACTAAGGGGGACATAACTTTGTAACGGGCAGCCGTAAACAGACGGGATTGGTACCAAACGATTTGTCGTGATGAGATCTATCGGAAATAATACATCGTATATGTCAATACTATATACGCCGTCTAGCGCCGCCCGGCGCTAGACGGCGTATGGGTATACGCCGTCTTCTCGCGAGCTCAATTTGTTTCTCAGCATGATAAATGATAATTTACTTGTTAACATGCTATCGCATAGTAACTGATTCTATTAATTTTTGCGTAAGTAAAATGTTAGAAAACCCGAACATATTTAATCATTTGCAACATGTTTTTGGTTTTTTTGAGCCAGAAGAATAAAATGAAATAAACATGGAAGCAGACTCGTCAGCAGACAAAAAACGCTAAAGGAAGCAAGAATACAATCACTAGCAAGCAAGAAAGCTAACAGACTCATGCTATGAACTAAGCTCTTCCTGCGATTTTTTGAAGATCATCCGTGTATATTTCAGCCAGTCAATCCATAGTTAACAAAATTTACACACTTAATAGTCAACAACTATATGTATTCAGTTAGGTCAAAACATGGTTAACAAACTTTACACAAATGTTAGGCAACAGCGTAGTAGTTGACTAAAGATAAATGCCCTTTTCGTTTACACTTATTGACCACTGTCAACAACCTGTGTGGAAGCTGTTGACTCCACAAGTTGTCCGCAGTCTGTCAACTCTTTGTCAATGCTCATTTTTGTAAGGGTGTTGAGTGTCGATCGTTTCGGCAACAATAACATGCTCGCAGGGAAGGAGGTCACAGATGTGGAACATTTTGGAAAACCTGGAGGGTCAAGATGACAGCCATTTATCGCAGTCCATGAATGCAAGAATAACAGGATGCGTCAAAACGACACCACCAATTTGGCATTGACAATCGTAACATTTAAGTGACCAGGTGCGATGTCGACGTGTAGACGGCACGGGGAGAAAGAAAAGTTTGCGTTTTTGTTTTTATTTTCCCTTTCTCTGTAAGAGAAGCCGCGTTTACGTGAAGGCGACAGTAGCGCATCGCATCACATTTCGCAGCGCCTCACGGTAATGCGATGCGACCGCGTTTACATGTAGCGCATCATCTCTAGCGCGGTGGTAGCGGCACGCACTGTCCTATTTTGGAAGCCACGGTAGAGCCAGGTCGTAAATTTTTCAATATTTGATTGATTGTTTATTTTATTTATACCAGAGTAAGAGTAAAGCTGTAATAAATAATAAAACAGCGTATCAAGTGCAATTAAACCTTTCGCCGTCTTTGTTTATCCAACCCGAAGCTATTTGTATAAACCGGGCTTTCTGTCAATGACGCCCAAACAACGAAGTTATTTAAAAATATGAGGCGTTATGTCGCCCCAATTTTGTGGTTCGGGCATCTTCAGACAATAAAAAGCTTCGTTCCCCATTCGTTTGCAGCGAACGCAAGACACAGTGGGTCGGCAACCAATAATTGGTGGTGAGGTGAGCGGCTGCTGCTTCGGAGGATGCCACCGACTTGCCCCTCGATGCGACCAGATTTACATGCACGGAGAAAGTCGACTTACTCCTCTGAATCCAGCCCTGCCTGGCCCAATAATGAGATGCGCTTTCCTAGCGCATCACCCCTGTTTACATGAATGCGATGCGCTAGGAACCGGATACGATGCGATGCGATGCGCTAGCTGTCGCATTAACATAAACACGGCTAGAGAAGTCCGCGTCAGGAGAAAGTGGCGGGGCAAGGCCCGGGATTTGTCAGGTCGATTGTGGTCGTTTGTATGTTTTCACTTTTTATTGCGATAGCAATACTACGCCAGGTTTCGGCCCGTTGCGTAGTCCCGGGAAGGGCCACTTTTGACCTTCAACAGCTGCGAAGAAGAAGACGAATGAGTAGAAGACGAAAACTAAGAAGATGAAGACGAAGAAGAAGACGAAGGCGAAAAAGACGAAGAAGACGAAGACGAAGAAGAAGACTAAGACAAAGACGACGAAGAAGATGAAAAAGACGAAGCAGAAAAAGATGAAGAAGAAAAGACGAATAAGATGAAGAAGACGACAACAAAGAAGAAGAACGCTCGGTCACCCGCAGCTAATGCTTTCACTTCACATTCGGATTAGCAGCATTGAACCCTTTTCATTTATATGTGGGCTGGAAGCTTACGCTCTCGCGTCATACTCTTGAAGGATGAGTTTAAGTGTCTCCAATAATGCAGCACCTTACACTGATAGGGCGTGATAGGGGAATAACGAAGCAGGCAAAAGAAGCTTCCGCCGTTGCTCTCGCAATTCAACAAGGGTTAACCAGAATTAAACCACAAATAATTTTTTCATAGTATTTTTGCGTGCACATATGTCTCGGGAGAGAGTTAAGAGTACTAATAAAGTCAAAAAGGGTGTGGTAGGCAGCAAGTGACCAATCCTTCTGATGCTTGCTGAAAGTGGCTACAATTCTAGTGTGAACTGGGCCCCGAGGCCTTGAAACTGATTCCGAGAGTCCAGTCCAGTATGCGGAGCTATGGCTTTGGGCAACATCTTTGGCTAGGCCGAGGAAGCAAGATTCATGTTTTGCCAAATTTGGTGCTGTAATTACATATTGCAAAGATTTGTGTACATAAACTTGAGTTCTTTTGATAGCCCTCATCAAGTGTCGTCGTCTTTCATTATCATCGTCGCTCCTCACCACTTTCGGGGAAGAACCGCACCAGAAGAAAATTCACTCTAACACAGGGGGATCGGCCAACAATTTGGAAGCAGAGATATTTTTGAGAGATATATTTACATGGCTAAAAATGAAACGATATCTGAGCAAGAGAGAAGTAAACAAAAAGAATCGTCGAAATAAAAAGAAGAAATCATAACGCACTCAGAAGATCAACACTATGGAATTTGTAGCCAAATGATCTAATAAATACGTATATACTAGTATGTCAGAAGGTTAGGTTCCAGTAAGAAAATTTGAATGGCGGTAAAAACGGACCTGCGGCTGGACCCAAGTGTGGTGGCGCCAAACGACAATAAGATTGGGTCGGTCAAACTGAGACCAAGCTGTTGCAATGGCATCTCCAAAACCCTTCTCAACATGGTGATGCGACGGCAAAAAAGCAAGAAAGGATCTATTGATTTCTGTCCATCGCAGAATGCGCAGATGCAGACCTATGTATACACAGTGTGTCCAAGCTAACTTTAGCCATGGGTTAAAAAATGAAAAATTTGAGATAGGTCAGAAAAAACCACTTGTATACTGCTGCCAGCCCTTTGGCACACTAGTGGGAATTTTTCGTTTTCCAATTACTAATTAGTAAATAAGATAATTTAGCTAATTTATTAATTATTGCTTTTAGACAATAAATACATTTACAAAGTTGCAGAGCACCTTCTAAAACCCCAATTCCATTTATTTGCGATAAAGGAAGTCTCATGTGTCGTTTTTCAAGCTCTAAGGAAGCCCCGCGAAATACAACATATTGTTACGGTGAAATAGCAAAGGGGTGTTTATTTACAGTGATATGGCAGTGGGACAAGGTGAAGCCTACTAGCCGCCAGGCACCAACGCTTTCTCCTCTTCTTCTCCCAGACCAGCACAATCCTTCCTCGTCGCCAGTGGCGTGACATTTCCCCCCTACTCAGCCTAAGCCCTCTGGGCGTGTTCGTGAGTCGTGCGAGGCTGACACGGCTTCAAGCGGGCAACATGACATAGTTCGGTTTTGGCAGACCGACGACCCGATGCTGTCAGGCGGGCTATTGCATAAGTTAAATCACTGATGCGTTTGACAACCACATATGGGCCGTCATAGTGGGCCAAGAGTTTTTGATGTAGGCCACGGCACCGAATTGGACGCCACAGCCAGACTAAATCACCTACAGAGTACGTGACCCGCCAGTGACTGGCATCGTATCGCACTTTAGAACGTTCTTGTGAAGCACCAGACCGTAATCGGACGATTCTCCGAGCTTCTTCGACGAGACAGAGGGTCTCAGCAAGGCAGAGGTCTTCACGGCTTTTGAACGGCAGGAAAGTATCCAGGGAGTAGCGTGGCGGTCTGGCATATAGCAGGAAAAATGGACTGTACCCAGTCGTCTCATGTGTGGCGGTAATAAACGCATACGTGATGAATGGTAGTATCGTGTCCCAGTTCTTATACCCGGCGTCCACATACGTGGCTAGCATGTTTACAAGCGTTCTGTTGACGCGTTCAGTCAAGCCATTTGTTTGGGGATGGTATGGCGCCGAGGGTCGGAAAGTTACGGCGCATAAACACATGAGCTCTTCAACAACATCAGCAGTGAATTGTCGGCCCCGATCAGTGATGACGATTCGTGGCGTCCCGTGTCGTAAGATGACTGAGTGCAGCAAGAAAAGCGACACCTGATGCGCCGTAGCAGATGGAAGAGCGGCGGTTTCACAGTAACGTGTGAGATAGTGCACGCAGATTACAATCCAGCAATTTCCATCCACGGATTTCGGAAACCGACCTACGAGGTCAATGCCTACTTGATTAAACGGAGCTGTCGGAGTCTTCACAGGGTGCAGCAAGCCAGATGGGGTTACAGTTGGATGTTTGTGGCGTTGACATTGCTTGCAACTGGCAACGTATTGTTCAATAGTCGAGCGCATTCTGGGCCAGTAAAATCTTTCTTGAGCACGGTGGAGTGTTCGAACCGATCCCAAATGCCCAGAAGTTGGATCATCATGCATAACACGCAATACGTCCTTGCACAGCGTCATGGGAACTACGAGTAGGTATCGCTGGCCGACAGGCGAATAACTCTTTTTCCATAGGAGGCCATCACGCACACAAAAACGGCTTGTAGGTACGCTGGCTTGGGCTGCGGCAAAGAGAGGCTACAGACTGCTATTGTGTTGCTATTCCGTTTTGAAAACATTCGTGTCGGGGAACGCTGGCTTGAGGGTCATTCGTGTCGGGGAACGCTGGCTCGAGGGTCGATATATAATTGTCGAAATCGTCGCTGTCAGGTCCAGTCGTGGCCATTGGCATCCTAGAAAGACAATCTGCGTCTGCATGATGCTCCCGCTTTTGTACACCACGGCAAAGTCATATTCCTGTAACCGGAGGGCCCAGCATGCGAGGCGACTACATTGGTGTCGAAGGTTCCGCAGCCAACAGAGTGAATGATGGTAAGTTACAATAGTAAACGACCGTCCGTACAAATATGAATGGAAACGCTGCACAGCGATAACTACAGCCAGGCATTCCTGTACGGTGACTGTGTAGTTTCGCCCCGGCTTGCTCAGGGTACGACTTGCGTACGCGATAACATGCTCTCGTTCATCGTGCCTTTGGACAAGGACTGCCCCGAGACCGATTCCACTAGCGTCCGTGTGAACTTCTCTCACTGCAGCAGGATCGAAATGACGTAGGATGGGTTTCGATATTAAAAGAAACTTCAGTTGACGAAATGACGCATCGCAGTCTGGTGTCCAGTCAAAAGTGAAGTTTTTGTTGAGAAGGCACGTCAACGGTTAAGCAACGTCAGCAAAGGGATGTATAAAGCGTCTAAAATACGAACACAACCCTAGAAAACTGCACAACTCCTTCACTGTCTGCGGGGGTTTAAAAGACTCGACAGCGGCAGTTTTCTGGGGATCCGGCATTACACCATCACCATTGACAAGGTGTCCCAGAATTAGCGCTTGGCGCTCTCCAAAGCGGCGCTTTTTCGAGTTTAGAATTAGGGCGGCGTTGTGCAGACAATTCAAGACACGTACTAGACGGTCATTGTGTTCTTGGAAGGACTTCCCAAATATGACGACATCGTCCAGATAGCAAAGACAAATGTCCCATTTTAAGCCACGCAATACTGTGTCCATAAAGCGTTCAAATGTGGCTGGCGCATTACACAGCCCGAATGGCATAACAATAAACTCATAAAGGCCATCTGGCGTTACGAAGGCTGTTTTTTTTCTTATCCGCAGGGTCCATTGGAATTTGCCAGTAGCCAGATCTGAGATCAAGATAAGATAAACAGGACGCAACAGAGAGGCAGTCGAGGGCATCGTCTATGCGAGGAAGAGGATAGACGTTCTTTTTCGTAACAGAATTTAGACGCCGATAATCGACGCAGAATCGCCACGAACCGTCTTTCTTGCCTACAAGAATAACAGGGGCAGCCCAGGGGCTAGATGACTCCTGTATCACCTTCTTCCGTAGCATGTCCTCCACTTGCTCATGAATGACTTTGCACTCAGATGCGGACACGCGAGGATGCTTTTGACGAATGGGATGAGCCGAACCAGTGTTGATGTTATGATGGGTCCGATGTGCAGGGCGAAGGCTGGTCCATCTGTTTGTGAAAAGTCAAACATAGGCGAAAAGGGTAGAAGAACATCCAGAAGTGTACGGCGTTGAGATGAGCTGAGATCGGCGCTGATCATGCGGAAGATCGAAGTTTCATCAGCAGAGAGGTATGGTGGCACTCGTAGCATCTGTGACCAAAGCAACAACGTGGGGCGCATCGGGTCCACAGGAGGCAAGCTTCAATCCCATTGGTAAAACTGCGGGCTCGGATGATGGATTGTTTTTCCATAACGAGGCACTACCGTGGTGCATGGAGATCATACAGTGAGGGATAATAACAATTTTCTTCAGGCATGCTGAGTGAACTGGGTGCACCACGGCCTGAAATGGAACCTGGTCAAGAAGTGGAGCGGACACGGGGACGAACATGGCAGACAAAGGTGGAATTACTGTGTCTTACTGTGTCTTCGGTAATACTAAAAACTGTTTCTTCATTACGGCCACTTACAAAAAGAGTCGGCAGATGCGAGCCGTCAAAATGAACCTCTTGATTTCGGCAGTCCACGGTAGCGCCACAAAACTTCAAGAAGTTCATTCCTAAAATGATGTCATGCGTAGAGTGGGGTAAGACTACGAATTCGGCTTGAAAAATTGCACCACCCACAGACACTTGCGCACTACACACACCCAGTGGCCGCAACGCCTCTCCACTCACACCACAAAACGTTGAAGCACGGTCATATTCAAACATCACTTTGCGTCCCAACAAGCGCCTAAACTGATTACTCATCACAGACAGGCGCACCCGTATCCACCAAAGCTAATGTACACCACGGCCGGTCTCGAGGAAGAGAGCGCGCGCTCTTTCTTACGGCCTTCTCAATCGCCGCGTGAACAATGGGAATTTTTCTCCTTGAGTCACGCTCTCCGCCGCCGCAAGGGGCGCTACCTGCTCACTGTTCGCTCCGCATCTGCTTCAGTGGCGGCGGGTGGCTTTTGCCTGGTTTCGCGCGGTCGCCCGCGGGTTTCGTGAAGAGTGCAGCCCCTAAATGAAAGATTACAGAAGGTAGATGCTGCAGCAGCATCCTGTCAACGTGCTACACACGTGAATGGAGTCTTTATATTAAAAAAACACTGTCGCTCAGCAAACGTTCGGCAAGCATATGACGTGTATTGCGTCATGGTATCTACTTTTGTTCATTTTAATCTGAATTTTTTCCCAAGCCTGTACAAGAAGATGAAAAAAAAAAAATGAATGAGCAGTCACATCGAAGCTTCTTCAAGGCAAACATGACAGCAACAATAGCAAAACCATCTTTCAGCGCTAGATGAGACACCATCGAGGTAACACCAAAGATGAAAATAATTTTATAAAAATGTAATATAAGTTGCACAATGCTTACATGACATAAAGTTTTAGCATAAAGTCAGAGTAAAAGTTTTGTTATTAATTTTGCTATAATTTATAGACCAGCAAGTGTTTTATGTTGTATTATAAACTATATTTTAATTTTGTAAATAAACGTTGGTTGAAAGAAATGTTTACATGATATCATGATTATTTCATGAAAAAAAAAACAGGAAATCTATTTCAAGCACTAATTGCTAGCAATATTTTCTTTCTGTTTTTTAGTATGTTTTTGAACTAATAGGTTTTGTAACTATCTGTGCAGTAATGCCTGCCTTAGAGAGCAATCGCTGCCCCATTATTTTGGTAGAATGCTTTGCTTATTACACATTCGCCACTGTTATTCAAGGGACACTCATCAATGATGGATATAAAAACTTTTCTCTGTGCTATTTATTCAGAGGTGACTATAGGAGTTGTATGTCGCTCTGTATTGCGTAGTTGTGTACCGTCACCAATGGTAGGCTACATGCTCGTGCAGGGCTGTTTTATCATTTTCAAGAACGCTAGTATAATGCTGCATATATATTAGATATATGTTGTTAAAATGTTTATAGAAAGGTTACGCTAACATTTATTTATAGCTCTATTAGGCGTTAAAAAAAAGAACGTTAGGAACACCGAAATAACATTTGACCAAAACTGAAATTAAACATTACTGTAATATTTTGAGCGATAGCTGGGCCGGAATGGAGGAGAACAAAAAAAAAATTATTACAGTCGTGCCTCATTAATATGGACAGTTTTGTTCCCGAGCAAATTTGTCCTTAAAACGAGTTGTCCGTAATAACGAATCGCTAATAGTTTTTTTTTCAAATATTATGCCATGATAGGATCTGCTTCTGCGCATAGTGGGGTTCATTGAAGTTGGAATTAGACAATATTTTTGCCGCTCCAATCTCATTATCCTCGTTGTAATTATCCCTGAAATAACATAGTTCCGCTTCACTCGCCTGGATATTTATACGCTTGATGGCATATATATCTTATGTCTAGATGACTTACTCTTACCACGGCTGTTCATGCGATTGAATAGCTTGGTCCCCAGAAAAACTGCCCAAAATTCGAGTTGTCCATATCAACGCGGCTTATATGTTAACGATCGAGGAACTTTAGCTGGTAGATAAATTTCCGGTCTGACCTATATGTACACGTCTTGCGGAATATTGATGTCTGCCTCTTTTCTTTTCTTTTTAAACAAACCCACTTGAGTGGCGCTGGGTAGGCCGCTACACGATTGTTACAGGGTTGTGGCGGCCACCCGTGCCCTGGGGCACCTGAGGAGGGCACGGGCAGCGGCGTCCAGAAAGCGTACCGCACACGTGGTAGACAGATTGGGTCTTTTCTTTTTTTTTTTCCTTTTTACCCCCGCTTCTTGCCCGTGCACACAGATGGACTCGGGGGCTATCAAGAAAGCACTCACAGGAACCATCTGGGACGCTGCTTTAAAGTCATGAACGCGTGAGCTAAAGCGCGCCACCTAACTTCCATTTCCTTCCATTCGTCTGAGCGCAAAGCGATCGGCAGCCCGTGCTTTGCCGGCTTTTTCCCGAGACTCGCGTTTTGTTCCCTTGGACTTGGTGCACACGCCGCGTGCACTCATCGCACTATGCCGCTGCAGCCAGCGTTGTGCTTTGTGCCGTGAATTTTGGTGTGGATTTCGACCCGTTCCAAGCTTGCTCTGATTACGTGTTGTGTGGACTGCTCACCGCCGACTCTTCGACGCGCCGATGGTGTACTGTTGCGTACCACGAAGAGCGAGCGCGCGTTTCCCTTGCGCGTGAACGGCTGTAGCGGAGGAGCAGCAGTGGAGCGGTGGCGACGCCACCGAGGCGCGGCGGGCGGTGGAAACAGACCCCATTGGAGAGGCCGTAAGAGAAGAGAGAAACGCACTCTCCCTCGAGACCGGCCGTGTGTACACACACCATCAATGAACACAAGAATTTTGTTTTTGAGCATTATTGTTGGAGGGATGCTGGCACACAGCAAATTTCCAGCGGCCTCACCCCCATTGGTCGCGCTGGTTAGGTTTCCTGCTGAGGCGACATGGAGCGCCGCCGCGCTGATGGAGAACGACGCGCACGGAAGGCGGGTGGAGGAGTAACACTTCTATCAGATGCAGGGGAGTGGTCGCGGAGATTCTAGTTACGAATGTTGCGGTAATACCCACGCTATTTGATTGCTGAAAAACGGGACTGTATTGAAAATTGTTAGGTACTTTTGGAGGCACCGGACGGTTATAGCGAGGCGGGAACCTACTGCGGCAGTACCTGGCGATGTGACCTTCGACGCCGCAGCGGTAGCATATCGGCGGGCAAGGTAAAAAATGCTGTTGTGAATAAGAGCAAGGAACAGCTGGGCGCGTCGTAGGTCTGGCTGAATGCTCATATTGCTCGGGTATCCTGGTGGATCGAATGGAAGATCTACGTGCACTTGAGGCGACGTCATACCTTGGGGCGTCAGGTATCGACGCATTCCGGTTGGCGTAATGTATAGGAGGATAGTCAATAGAAGTTGCAACTTCAGGAGCTTGTGCGAAAGGCTGCACTGTAATCGCTTGTGGTGGTGAAGCCGGCCGTCTAGATACCCTCCGGACAGAGACCTCAGCAGATTCGTGCAGGGGAAGTGGGTTGAGCAGCAGGAGTTCTTCCCGCACGATTTGCCGGATCGTCGACGGAAGATCTAGTTGGGCATGGTCATAAAGGCTGGCCACAGTAGGCACGTTGGCCAGCCGCCCAAATTTTGGCGCAATACGACGCGTTTTGAGAGCTTGAAAAGCGCGGATGTGTATAATAACAGCGGAGACGGTTTCAAGGATGGCTTTGACGATTAAAAAGTTGTACACGTCAGCCGCGATGCCCTTCAAAATGTGGCCGACTCTGCCTTCTTCGGGCATGTTGGAATTCACACATTTGCACAATCTGAGGATCTCTTTTGTATAAGTGGTGCAAGTTTCATCCGGCAATTGAGCTCTTTGAGCAAGGGTCTGCTCAGCCCGCTTTTTGCTCGGTACAGAGTCACCAAAACGCTGTTTTATCTCGGTGGCAAACCGTTTCCAAGTTGTCAAATTGTCCTCGTTATTCTCGAACCAGGTCATAGCCATGTGAGTTAGAAAGAAAATGACATTTGTGAGCATGGTGATAGGGTCCCACCGGTTGTATCGACTAACTCGTTCATAATGAAGTAGCCACTTCTGAACGTCCTCACCTTCTTCTTCTGCAAACGGTCGTGGTTTCCGGTAAGGCTGGCAGGGAATAGAGCTGGAGGGCGCAGGCCTGTCACCAGCCTGGCTTGCAGCGTCACGGCTGGCACGGTTAGATTCGGTGTGGTCCATGATGGTTGGAAGCGGTGGCAGTCCAGCAAGGCGGCGACTGGCGAAACACCAGTTGGTCTTGCTGCGCCGTACTTAGGGATCGAACGGAGCACCTTCCACCAAGTTGTTACGGTGAAATAGCAAAGGGGTGTTTATTTACAGTGATATGACAGTGAGACGAGGTGAAGCCTACTAGCCCCCACGAACCAACGCTTTCTCCTCTTCTTCTCCCAGACCAGCACAATCTTTCCTCGTCGTCAGTGGCGTGACAATATATCACCTGACTGGTGCATTCTTACGCCACGATTGCGCTCCTCCTAACCTGGCCTTCAGTGAAGGAAATCAGCTGCGGTATTGGCTCCACGATAGCATCGCCGTGGCAAGTCGATATGTCTGCTATGAGTTCTTCGTCCGCTTCAGGCAGTCGGCGCACGTGATGGTGCAAGTCGCAGCGAGCTCACCGCGCTGGCTGCAACCACCACCAACATATCAGCCTACCCCTGGGACTGGGCTGTCGAGTCAAGGCCGCAGCTAATCTGTTTACTCAAACTACGATTGAGAGCACCACAACCGTGGCGCACGAATGCGTTAGTCGCGTGATATTTTTGTATATCACGGGCTTTCTTTACAGCTAGGAAAAACAATGCACGTGAGGTTTTCTTTATCGGAAATTATAGAAAAGGGGGTTTCAGAAGGTGCTCTCAACTTTGCAAATCATATTTATTATCCAAAGACAATACGTCGCTTATGCAAACCTGCTCTCACTATAAAACACTTCACGAGGGAGGGTGGTAGCCGAATGACAAATGACTGGTGTACTTACTGTACTTAAAACGTGACGACTACAACACGTATCGAAAAATCAAGATTCATCTGAGCAGCAGAAGGACACTCAGAAGGATCCGCTGAGCAGCAGAAGGACAGAGGCCTCGTCAGATAATACAGCCTCTGCAGGCCCTATACGTATGCTCAGAAAATAATTCAAGAGAAGCTGACCGCAAAAAGAAGCTATGATGGCATTTTTTTACTCTTTTAGCAAATCAACGTTTTGACGAAAGAGGCAACTTCTGCAAATGACAAATTTACTTTAAATATACAACACCTAAGAACTCGACATTGCGTATTTCATGTCGGCGATCAAACGCCAGCATCGGCAATTTAAGAAACACCGCTAAGGCTCCACGGGCATCACCGGCAGTTTTCCGAACAAGCAAGCTGCTGCTTTCTTGCCCACGGGAACGTGCGCCTTCCATTAATTCCGAGTGTAATAGCCGTGCCTGGCTAAATTGCTCATGAAGAAGAATGAGGAAAATGGACGGTTCGCCCACGTTGTGTTATGTGACGCGATGAAGCTGCCGAGTGTCGACACAAAAACACCTGTTTTCTGGAAACCTTCCAAGACAAAACAAAACTCCTTCAAGGCAATAGTGATTTGGCGCCAAGTTTTCAGCTTCAGAAAGAGTTAATTATATAAATTGCTTTGGCTAGTTACCGCTGTCTTTGCTCATACTTCCTCCCCTCAGCAGGATTTGTGAAGTGCAACCGATTCGATAGCGCTATGGTGAGTCCGGGATCCGGTAAAAACGTGCCCGTTAAAAACGTCCCCGGAGCAAATGTCCCCGGAAAAAATGGCCCCGGAAGAAACGTCCCTGGAAAAAATGTGCCTATTTGCGAAGTAGGACAAAATGTCCCCGAACGGGGACTGAAGCCTTGCGCTATAGTAAGTAGACTGCGTTTCCCCGTGGCGAGCTGCAGTGATGAATGATGCATGCTAACTTTATCACAGCATTTTCACCTGTCGACTTGGAATTGACCACGAACATCGAAATGAGACGGACATTCAAAAAAAAAAAAAAAAAAAAAAAAAACAGATGGGAGCGGTAATACAGTGACAGCGCCTCATCTTCGCTTTGTTCGCGAGGAAAAACGCGAGCTGGCCACCGGCTTTACCGGAGAAGCTTGGAGCGATGCTTTAGTCTGGCCATGATGCACAACCGGTTAAGCCTTGTCCTGCTTATACAATCATAACCCTTATCCCAATTCTACATCATCTTCAGAAGAACGGTTGAACCTTGCCACCAGATGGTCTCGAAAGTAATGCTAGTGATGGGGTCTTCTGCTTTAGGCGATTCCCTGAAACAACCATACGCCGATCCGTTCGTACCTATCTCAGTGGGCAGTAGTAGCAAGTTTATTAGACCTGCCATATGACTGCTTAACAAGCTGCAGAGCTCAGAACCTCGCAAAGTATAAAGAGCCAGATGGCTCTTTTGCCATGCTTTTACGCAGTTCTTGTAAACATTTCGGGTGCCCAGAGGACGCAGGTTCCAAATGATGATTACAATTAACTCAAAGCCAAGAAAGAATGGCATAAAGTGTGCATCGTTGTTTTTTTTTAATGTGGGTCCGAAAAGAAATCACTTTTAGGGCCGGCTTTTGCTTTGGTGACGTTTTTTTCTTGCTGCCGTTTCTTCAGGGGGAGTTTCTTCCGGGAACGTTTTTTCCGGGGACGTTTTTACCTACGCCCGGGGAGCCCCAACATGCGGGAAAACCACATTTAAGAGGTTATTGGAACCTCTTGAACCATGTCCATTGCTCTTAATGCTAATAAAAGTTTTTAGCCTGCCCTATACTATTTGAATGTGGATTTAACTTTGAAAAATATACACGCCAAGGCCTGTATACGCCTAATATCTTAATGAATTTATTACCAACTTGAAAAACAAAGGTAGTCTGTGAGTGAATCCACAGCAAATCACGAAAAGCCTCTTTTGGGTGCTACTCCTGCACAGGACCGCTTGTGATAAAGGAACGAGCGTTTACAAGAAGCCTTTTGAAGGGTAGAGTGCGAAACCGCTCCTGAGTCTCAATTGTCAGTATCCAATGTTGACCAGGTTTACGCGTCGCCAGGTGGAGGTTCGAAGGCTGCTTACGAACCCTTTGCATCCGCCAACCGTTTCCATCCTCTCCAGCGTCACACTGTTCGTGAGAATTCAGAATCTTCTGTTAAACCTAGAAGAACATTAGTCTCCCGGCCACCATAGCCTGCCAAATGCGTTCTTAAAAAGTTACGCTGAATAGACTTCTAAAAGCCGTGCTGTCATATTTAATGCTCCTCTTTGCAACAGCATTGCACCAAATGAATAGAAGGTAGCTATATAAAACGTATATTCAAACAAGGCGATAAACAAATAATTTCAAACTACTTTCCGATAGCTTTAACACATACATGTTGTAAATTACTTGAGCATATATTCCACAAACACATTCACTGTTTTTCTTGAAGCGTAACAAATTATTTCACCCGTGCAACATGGTTTCAGAGATGATTTGTCCACCATAACCCAACTCGTAGGAAGAGTACATGATTTTGCTTCAGCTATTAATGACCGCAGCCAAATAGACGCAGCATTTATAGAATTTGCGAAGGCCTTCGATAAGATTTTTCCCACCGAACTGATGATCGAACTTCGGGGAATACTTAAAAACGGCCAACTATGCAAATGGTTTGAATCATATCTTACGTCCCGTCCCGTCCGGCAATACCGCTTTATTTAATGAAAAACACTCAACCATATCACCGGTTTTTTCAGGCATTCATCAAGGCTCTGTTTTAAGCCCCTGTTGTTCTTGATTTCATAAATGATATTGTAGATGAGAACAACGTGAAAATTAGGCTTTACGCTGATGATTGCATACTGTACTCTGTAGTGAACTTCATATCCGATCAAATAAAACTCAATACAGAGCCAGATGTCTTAATGCATTGATGCAACACATGGAAGGCCACTGTTAATTACCAGAAAATTGCTACCATGTCTGGGACTACCAAGAAACAGTGCCTCATGTTCGACTACACCACCAATGGAAATTTATTGCCACATATTTCCGACTATAAGTACACTGAGCAAGGAATATTTGTAGGACAGGTGACATGGCTTAGAAGAATATGTAGCGATGATACTGATTACATAAACGAACTAAATTCATTGAAAAAAACAATGATTCAGAGGAACTATTCCGTTAACTCCCTTAATATAGCCCTCTAAAAAGCAAGCACTTTAAACCGCAACAATGTGCCCACGAAATGACCAGGCGTCAACACTGAACGCTAACCTTCTTTCATAACTATATAAATACTCCAATGCCCTTCTAAACATAAACAACATTCTGCAGACATATATGCTAACGTGCAATGAAAACCTGAAAGGTATTTTCCTGGGGCCCCAAGGGCAACATACAAACGTAATACAAACATCAGCTATATTCTAGTACGTTCTAAACTCGACAGAAAGCATTCAACACAATCGCATCCTTGCTTTCGACCTAGACGTCCAATCATATACAAAAAGACACCACTGTAAAAAGCACCGCAAGCGAGTTCAGACTTCCCATAAAATTATGCTTTAACTGCACCCCTTCAAATGTTGTATGCCTTCTAGGATACTCCGGCTGTCTTAAACAGTACATCGGAGAGATAGGGTAATCAATGAACATAAGGCTTCATGGCCATCGGGCAGACACAGGCAAAAAGATCCTGAAAGCAGTTTCCCAGCATTTTAATCAGAAATACTATAAGTTTTAGGAAATTAAATTATGTGTTCTCCAGTCAGGCTTTAAATCGGCAAGGGACAGAAAATATACAGAGACATAAATTTAGAACATTGGAACTAGCAGGAATAAATATCGCTAAAGGAATGTTCATCATCACCATCAACCTGACTATACCCACTGCAAGGCGAAGGCCTGTCTCATATTTCTCCAATTAACCCGGTTCTGTGCTAACTGCATCCACTTGACCCCTGCGAACTTCTTAACCTCATCCGCCCACCTAACTTTCTGCCACCCCCTGCTACGCTTTCCTTCCCTTGGAATCCAATTTGTTGCCCTAAGCGACCATCGGTTATCCTCTCTTCGCATTACATGTCCTCACCAAGCCCATTTCTTTTTCTTGGTTTCCATTAGAATGTCAATGACTTGAGTTATTTTTCTGACCCACTCTGCACGGTTATTATCTCTTAATGTTGCCCCTACTTTTTTTTTCGTTCCATAGCCCTCTGCGTTGTCCTCAACTTAAGTAGAATCCTCTTGGTTAGCCTCCACGTTTCAGCCCCATAGGTGAGTACAGGTAAGATGCAACTGTTGAATACTTTCCTCTTGAGCGATACCGGTACGTTGCTAGTCATAATCTGTGAGTGCTTGCCAAATGCGCTCCATCCCAATCTTATTCTTCTTGGTATTTCCTTTTCATGGTCCGGATCGGCGGTTACTATACCTGTCTTGAGTAGGCATATTCGCCTACTACTTCCAGTGCTTCGCTGCCTAATGTAAACTGCTGTTCCTTCCCGAGGCTGCTGAACATTACCTAAGTCTTCTGCATATTGATTTTCAAACCTAGCTTTCTACTTTTTCTGTCTAGGTCATCAATCATTATTTGCAGTTCATCCCCCGAGTTGCTTAGCAAGGCAATGTCATCAGCAAATCGCAGATTACTGAGGTATTCTCCATCTACCCTTATCCCTAACTGCTCCCATTCCAAGTCTCTGAATACTTCCTCTAAGCAAGCTGTAAATAGTTCTGGGGAGATTGTGTCTCCTTGCCTAACACCTTTCTTTATGGGAATTTTGTTACTTTCTTTATGCAGAACTATGCTTGCTGTGCAGCCACTATATATATCTTCCAGCACTTTCACGTATGGCTCGTCTACCCCCTGAGTGCGCAATGCCTGCATCACCGTCGAGGTTTCTACTCAGTCAGATGCTTTTTCGTAATCAATGAATGCTGTGTATGAGGGCTGGTTATATTCCGAGCATTTTTCTATCACCTGGTTGATGGTATGGATATGATCGATAGTAGAGTACCGTTTCCGAAACTCTGCTTGATCCTTTGCTTGATTGCAGTATAAGGTTGTCCTGATTCTATTAGCGATCACCTTAGTAAATACCTTAACAGACAGTAAGCTGATTGGTCTGCAGTTTTTAAGGTCCTTAGCGTCCCCTTTCTTATGGATGAGGATAACGTTTGCATTCTTCCATGGTTCCGGTACCATCGATGACACGAGGCACTGCTTATACAGGGTAGCCAGTTTTTCTAACACGATATCCCCCTAGTCCTTCAACAAATCTATAGTTATTGGATGGTCTCCAGCTGCTTTCCCCCCTTTCATAGTTTCCATTGCATTCTTAACCTCGTTCTTTTGTCACTGGTGGAACGTCTGACTGTTTTTCCCTACCGCGAATCTAATTGCGGTCCTGACTACTTTGGCTACTGTAGAGATCAGTATATAGAACTCCTCGGCTACTTTGACCATCTTGTTCGTATTCGTAATAACGTTGCCCGCCTTGTCCTTTAGCGCATAGATCTGATTTTTGCCTATGCCTAATTTCTTCACCGCTTTAAGGCTTCCCCCGTCATTCACAACGTGCTCAATTTTTCCATGTTACACTTCCTTATATCGGCCACTTTGCACTTATTGATTAGCTTTGATATCTCTGCCAATTCTATACGGTCTGTTGGAATGGAAGCTTTCATATTCTGGCGTTTCTTAATCAAATCTTTCGTCTCCTTAGACAGCTTACCGGTATCCTCTCTAACTATCCTACTGGCTACTTCTACAGCGCACTCAGTAATAATATCTCTGAAAATATTGTTTATTGCCTCTAGGGTAATGTCGCCATCCTAGGTTAGAGCTGAATATCTATTCTGTAGCGAGGTCCTAAGCTCTTCTGCCCTCCCCCTCACCGCTAATTCGTTAATGGACTGCTTTCTTACTAACCTCTTGCGTTCCTTCTTCAGATTAAGGCTAATTCGGGAACTCACCATCCTGTGGTCACTGCATCGCACTTTTCCGACTACCTCTACATCTTGCATAATGGCGGGGGTTTGACACAGTATGAAGTGAGTTTCATTTTTAGTCTCCCCGTTAGGACTTTTCCATGTCCATTTCCGGTTCTTCCATTTGCTGAAGAAGGTATTCAGGATTCCTAAGTTATTGCGCTCTGCAAACTCAACTAGTAACTCCGCCCTGCTATTCCTAGAGCCAATGCCATAGTCACCTACTGTCTGGTCTCCTGCCTGCTTTCTCCCTACCTTGGTATTGAAGTCCCCCATTTGTACAGTATACTGCGTTTTTATTTTCCGCATTGTGGATTCTATATCTTTGTATCTTCGTAGGAGCTTTCAACTGCCTGGTCGTCATAACTACATGTAGGTGCATAGGCCGGTACAACCTTCAGTTTATACCACTTATTAAGCCTAATAACGATGTCTGCCACACTCTCATTAATACTATAGAATTCATCTATATTGCCCGCTATATACTTACAGACAAGGAATCCTACTCCTAGTTCTCGCCTCTCCGGTAAACCTCGATGACACAGTACATGCCCATCCTTAAGTACAGTATATGCCTCATTCGGCCTCCTAACCTCACTAAGCCCTATGACACCCAATTTCATGCCCTCTAGTTCCTCTAACAGCATAGAACTCTGCTTCATTAGTTAAGGTTCTAGCGTTAAGCGTTGCCAGGGTCAGTTTCCAATGGCGGCCTGTCCAGCGGAGCCTGGAATTCTTAGCACCCCTTGCTGAGTCACAGGTCTGACCGCCGCTGTGGTCAGTTGTTCCGCGGCCGCTGGTGACTGAGGGTCGGGGTTTTATAGGACTAATCATAGGAGGTTGCGGCCAATTACTGCATCAGGGTGGCCAACTCCTGTTCTGGTGAGGTAGTGTACTGCCGGCGGTGTTCACCAGCATCAGGTCGCACCACAGACCTGTTTATGCAATTCCACCGACACGCGGATGTTTTTTTTTTATCCGGTGGAGAATTGCGCGGCATCGGAATTCGAACCACGGTCCTCTTGCATGCGAGGCGGATGTTCTACCGCTACGCCACTGCTGCAACGTACGTTATAATCCCTAAATATATTCCCTCTGCACCATAAGTATTCGGGAAAACAATCCCACATCGCGTTAATTGTACAGTTTAGGCACAGCACGTGTACACTCTATTTCCCCTCCGCAATAGCATAAGCTGCACGTGTTTCTCCAAACACGTTTCCTTCTTATCACTTCGTACTTTAGTTTGCTCTTCAACTTTTTTTTTGGCATTGCAGGTGTGGTTCACTGTCTTGTTATTATTCTGTTTCTTTGACCTTCTGCCCCCCTTTGCGGAAAGCTTTTGAGGATTGTTCCACTGCAGATATATTTCTTATCGAGACCTTTGGAATGCCTGTTCCTTTTCAAGAAAGGTGGGTCTGCACGGAACCTGCTTTAGGTGCTGACTAATCATCCACCCCGCATTGTAGTTTTCCCTGGTACTGCCTCTTTTATTTCTTTGTCAGGCCACAGGATCAGGCTGAGAAATACATGCTGAAGAAACATTTTTTTTAATATTGATTTTCACTCCTTGACCTACTTTCTTCTCACTCACTCTCCCTTACCACACTCTTTGACCTGCTTTCTTCTCACCCACCCTTCCCCTCCCCAGCTTTTATTATTCAGAAGCAAATTGTATTTAAACCCTTCCCTGCCATGATCGCTATGCCCAGACGAAGACAAGTCCACTTGTCTAAACGTTGGCTCAACCTATTAAATGAGGCTTCCTCCCCCCCCCCCCTCTACACTTGTTCACTGCTCTTTCATACCGTGTAGCCATCTTCTTCCTCTCGTTCGGCCTTGACCTGCGTATAAGGGAGGACCTTCGAAGGAACCATCAAATTTCCACTATTTCCAACAGCGTGACGACAAAACTTTATTACCTTAAGAGGATACTTTGCGATTCATCAAGTAATATAAGCCTCCTAGCGTTTAAGTCCCATCCTAGCGTTTAAGTCAGTCCGTCTTCGAATATGCTAATGTCATTTGCGACAAATTTAGATATCCAAACTTTCATAAACTGGAGAGGGCGCAGAGTAGGGCAGTAAGGTTTGTTTTGTAGCTTGAGCTACACTACACGGTTTGGAAGGAGTTTTGCGTGTACTCTGCGCCGACCAAGCGCGCTGCGCATGCGCGAGAGCCACGCTACGTCACAGGGCACAACCGCTGCCGCCGCCATCCCGGCAGAGGAAAGGAGAAAAGGTGTGTGGAGCGAGAGAGAGAAAAGAGCAACCATGCCCATGACATTATAGTTAATAAAGAGGAGGAGGAATAGGAAAAAGGGGGTGTGTCGACCAAAAGAAAGGGAAAGGGAGAGCAACTGTGTCCTTGACAGTGTAGTTGGGCGTTCGTAGATCGGCATTTGTAGACCAGCGTTCGTAAACCACCGGTGTTCGGAGACCGGCGCTCGCACACCAGCATTTGCAACATGGATGAAAGAAGGGGAAGAACGCTGTCGCGTTCCAAGCCTAAAGACGTAGCTTAAGCGTTCTACCAACACCACGTAAAAGAAGAAGAGGGTGTTGGTTCTACCGGGGTGTGTCAAGCGAGAGAGAAAGGAAGCGCAACGGTGCCCATGACAGAGTATTTCGGTGTTCCTAACTCGTAGTTCGTAGACCGGCGTTGGTAAGCCACCAGTGTTCGCTAAATAAACGCGTGCATCGTATACAGTGTTGTCTGTCTGGGGAAACTGAGGGCGTAGTGATAAGCCTCGACAAGCCAAGATAAACCATGATAAGTCGAGATAAGCTAAGATAAACCTAGGAAAAGCCTGGGTAAGCCAAGATAAAACAAGCTCACGCAGCGTATATCCTGGCATAGCAGAGATAAGCTACTGCTAATTTTTTAACAAATATGGAAGAACATGTTACCGAGCTCGTTTCAAAAGCAGGACTAAGACATTTTTTTGAGCTTAATATAATTAGTCGTTTACGTTTCATGATTAAAATAATAAAGAGCCATTTAGGTTTCGAAAGCTCGCAATATATAATTTTCTCATCTTGTTTTGCCACAAAAAGTCACCATGCCGTCACTCGCCTTCCTTTTCATGCTAAAAACAATGGATTCAAATAGTCTTTCTTTCCTCGCGGAGTAGTGGAATGGAACAAAATAGATAGCTGGCTCTAGAAAGTGACATTGATAATTAAATTTCTATCTTTGATGTATGAACGTTCGCACAGTGCTTTCCCAAAGGCTCTCCTGAATCCTGTATTCAATTTTCTGCTATCTGTATGATATTAGCTTGTATATTAAGCGCAGTCTGTGCAATATTGCGATGGCTGCTTGACTTTGTAATTTTGTTGACATTTGTGGTATAATTCCTTCCCACATGTCTGCTTGAATAGTCTTGCGTGAGTATTTTTCTTTCTCTTACTCTATCTTTTCCCACCCTGAAGGGGCCCCTCTGTTGTGATTAGCAGTATTGTAAATAAAGAAATAAATAAAAATATGCATTCGTTGATCTCACAGTACAGCAAAACAATGAGGTCTTTCAGGGAACAGTATTCATATTCTTTTATTGATTCATTTTCCCCTTTCTCATAATCTTACGTTTGAGTTCATCACAAAAGAGAGACACGATCATATCTGAACAAAACTTAACTGAGGCAGTGCGTGCATATTGCAATTACATAACAATCAATCAATTAATCAGTCAATCAAATATTAATCAAGTAAGTTTATTCGGCCACGAAACATGTGTACACTGAACATGCCCACGGGATGAGGCAAAAAGGAGAAGCTGGTGAAATACTTCCCGACGAGGCCTCACCCCGGGTCACACATTAATGGCATTAGGATGGAAAAAGTCAGTTTTACCAAATCAAAACATAACAAATGGAAAAAAAATTCACTACATTATATTTTGGCATAGTAAGAAATTAAATAAGAAATATGGCATCGTAAACAAAGAAAATACATCAGTAACGCTACAATTCCCGACACAAAAAGCAAGCAAAATAATAGAGTAAGACAAACACTACATCTCACACATATTTGGTGCATTGCTAAGAAGTAATAAAAAAGAAAGCAACTTCATTTTCTTTTTATACTGAAAAATAGCTTTACTGTTTATAGCAGAATCCATTATTGAAGTATAGGCATTGCATGCTGTAGTAATTTGGTTATCTATATGCAACAGTCGTTATTCAAGGAACACAAAGTATAACATACAAAGTAAGGCAGTTGCCTGAAAGATTATGCGCTAGCAATAAATCGACTGTGGAGCAATGTTATATTCATAGTAAAGATAGCTGTACACGCAGACGCCAAATGCTGGTAGTGTACATTTACGTCGACTAGAAACACAGGTAGTATGAATTCAACTTCTTCCTCTTCATCATCTTTCTGTCCCTCTAATTTCAACTGCATAATACAGGTAACTGGTCTTCCTTCCTACGCGGTCATGTTGTCAGTGTGTGTTTGAAAAGGCAAGAGTCGTCTTTTAATTTATTAGCTCTGCTTGGAGTACTAAAGAAATGTCGCGAAAAGTCGACAAATATTTGGTGCACAAAAATATGACGTGTAAGACTTATTCAAATAAGGTACAAACCATTTACTGAAAGTTTCTTTTCACCCCCCATAATAAGAAACCAAAATATTCAGAACAGGCGAAAAATTCCAAGTTGAAAGCTCTCCGGTCATATGTCTTTCACAGGCCTATTTCCTGCCAATGGGCAACTCGGCACGAATGCCAATTTGTCCCTGTGGAGGGGCATTCCAGCCGTGGCCACCAGCGCGGCCGAAGCTCTTGGAAGCCTCGGCAGTGGCGATTATCTTGGCCCCGCTGCTCGGAAACTTGTGGATAACACCTTCGGCGCGTACACCCACGCTGGCTCCGAAATTTCGAACGTTGTTGCCCGCCACCGACACGATGGGTCGCACTTGCTGGATGTGCCCAGATAGTAGAGAAGGAAGGAGGAAAGAAAAGCGGATCAAAATTTCATGAGCGACATGCAGAAGCCGTGACTATGAGAGAAACAATGACAGTATGAACACTTACCCACTGAGCAGTGACAAAGGAAAGGGCTGGTTGGAGAGAAAGAAAGCAACAAAGGTCATAATTGGCATGTATGAAATACACCAGTGGTAATAAACTCAAATGTCTGTTTCGAAAATAATTGATATATACAAACAATAAATTGACTGTCTATAGTTGTCGATATCGATTTATTTTTAAAGAAACCAGTGCACACAGATTCTAAAAAGAAAGCGACATGCAGAACACCTAATCAGCGCTGTGCTCTGTGCCACTTTTTCATGCCGCCTGTGCGTGCTGCTTTCTTTTTAAATGCTTACAGTTAATGTATATCCGCTCTGATCGCTTTATGAATTACCAAATCTCTTAGTGAGGTCTTAACTATTCGTTAAGACATTACTTCTACATGTACTTATAGGGACTCCGTCCACAAAAGGCCTTTCTGTAGACGTAACACACAAGTTCGATCAAAATGTGCACAAAGTGAGTGCAAATGCAACACAAATGCGGATACATCTGCTCATGAAAAGCTGTATCCAAAAAGTGCTATATAAATTTAGAAAATCAGCCCAGAATAGTAAATAAAATTGCTTTAAGCTTCGACCTTTTACTCAACAACTCACCGAATAGTAGGACGGCCAAGCGGAAAGCTTCCCGAGCCATGACAACGAGCTGAAGGTGTAAAAGCCGATTGATGAATGCTCAAAGGCAGTAGCTCAAAGGTGGCCACTCGGGGAACTCGTCGGTGTGGTTGTGAGCCAAAGCAAGCCTCCAGAACTATATAGCGACTCGCTTTGTGACAATACACATTGAAAGATAACGAGGGGAGAATCCCAGTTGGTAATGTAGGTCAAAGCTCACGGTAACAGTCCTGTATTGTTTTGTTACTATTCGTCTTTCTCGAGACACGTGTGCGGGTTTTGCCCAGCAAGACATGGTGCGCAGCGCCAGGCAGCCATATTTATGTGCTCTGAGTAGGAGCCAGGACAACCCGACGTTTACTCGATAGGAAGACCACGCAGCTAGCTTGCCGTTTGTAGAAGTGTTGATAGTACTGTTTACGGTAATAGTCGCGCTTTCGCCTTTGTTTCACCTAGTGGCCAATATGGTAGTGTAGGATAGAAGTGAGCTACTCAATGAAACATGTTGATGTAACGTAAACAACGCTATTACTGATGCCCAGTTTTAAATTGTATTTCTTTATATTTATTTAATAAAGAATAACCGTGAATGTTTAGTATGTAGGGATAACACCGTGTTACTTTGCACCATGTATGAGATGATGATCGCTGAGAAATCGCTTCCTGCTATTGATACTGTTATATGGCATAATATTTTCTGTCGGACCATTCGAATAACTCTGCATTGTCTTATCCTCTGTAATATACAAACAGTGAGAATAACAAAAAAAAAATACGTTTTCACAGGGCTAAGGCTTAACCAGACAATGCTGAGCCGTTTTTCTCATTGCGCTCGAGAAGAATCTGCACAGTCTGGCTGCAGACCTATAGTATTCAGCCATTGTTAGGCACTTTAGTCTTTAGTCTTTCACTTGAGACTGTAGTTTGAGAAAACAGAGCGTTAAAATGCAAAATTAGAGCATGCGATATTTGTTCTTGAGAGCAATTTAATGCGGTCAATAAAAGCACGCAGACCCACTTTTTTTTTAGCAATGTGGAGTTGCTGCTGTGCCGCAGCAGGCTGGCGACGGCAACACTCATTTAATACCATTTTCTCTTTCTGATGCATGTAATATCATTACGTGCGAGAATTATACTGGCTTCCTGTTCAGCAGAAAATCGGCTATCACCAGGAAAGCATATTGGCACTTAGAAATGCACACAGGACAAGGTCACGGAGATACAAGGGGCGCATGCATTATTTCAGGCCGCTCGTACCGCCGTTCAATATAGGCTCTCGCTGGGTATATAGTGCACGCGCGTACCCTGTAGCATACTGTCACTAACACCTTGTACGAACAGTTTATCTTGGTCATCAGAACGTTCATTTGCACCTAATGGTGCAGCATCATGATTATAATTAAGTTCCGAGTTCATCGCGGAACCATCATGCGTGCAGTTACTTTAATTTTTGTTTTCGGTGGTGACGCGATAATTCGCAAATCTCGCGGGATAGATTTTTTCCCAATCATAACAAAAAAGTGAAAAAAAAAACTAAAGCGCATATGTGCTCATGCTGAATATTTTTGAGTGCACATCTCCAGCTAACGTTACCAATCAAATGTTAGCTGATTTGATTTTGTTAATTAACAAGAAGGCACATTGAGAAATGTGGTACCGTGACACGCCAATAGCCGAACGTGACTTCAGGTTGACTTCGGATTAACCGCACTGTCATAACCAGGTGACGTCATGGCTGGACAGCCTCCTCCCAGGGCACTGTACCGCTTCTTTCATCAGTTGCATACGACTGCCAAGAAGATCACGTGTGACCATGTTCTATCAATGTCTTTGTAGCATCTTGCTCTTTTCTTAAGCTATGTGCAACTTAACTGAGGTGCCATGCACGTAACGACTAACAAATATTATCCCTTCGAATGCAGGTCGCATGCAGGGTTAGTCAATCGTCGTACGTATCTAATCTTTTCTTCCATTGTTTACGTTGTTTGTGCTAACTGCTTCACAACATGAAACAGCAAATAGGTCGGTAACGCTTGATGAATGCGCAAAAAAAATAAGAATGTTGAAGGGTTTTTGTTAAATTGTGAAAAAAATGTCTACCATAAACTGCGTTAACTAAACGTTGAGAACAAGCTACTTCGCCTGGATAAACATTTTCACCCTAAACTTTCTCAGTTCAGTTCAGTTCAGTTCAGTTATTCAGTCGTGTCCAACTCTTCGGGACCCTATGGACCATATCACGCCACGCTTTCCGGTCTCTCACTATCTTCCTAACATCGCATAACTTCATCTGCAGCGCCTCGAGGATGCCATCTAACCAACCCGCGTGAACTAGCAACATCGACCCAGTCAACTCTGCCGTAGTGTATTACATGATTTTAGGTATGGGCCCTTCATTTTTGTTATGTGCACTAAAGGTCTACCTCCTTAAATGGTATCACATATCCGTGCACCCTTCCGCATATGTACGGGACTACCAGCACATTCACCGTACACGTTCACCAGTGCGTTCGTCCGGATACGGTGGAATCGAATAAAGAACAACCTTTTTGTCATAGCAGAGCACTCGTAAACACAGCATCTTGCCTTCGGTTTCGCCGCCTTTCCGCGCCTCCAGCCTCGGTAGCCGCAGTTTTCCTACTGAGTGAGGGGCGCGATGACCATTAGGTGGCGCTAGCAGTACACGGAGAACTCTAGCTCAGGTTCTGTATTACGAAAATTGTGATGCGTTCAACACGAGGACATTTATTAACCACATCACTAAACATCAATCGTCATTTAAACAGCAGTTCTCAGTCCACCTATTGAACGATTCCATCGGCCTTGATGCTGGGCCCTCCACTTCTCTCTTCTTCATCAACATTTGTGCGGTCCCTTCTGAAATCTGAACATCATTTTCGAACTTACCCTTCATTATGCCAAGCCATCTTCGTAACGAATTCTTCTAGCCTACGAGTTTTTGCACACAAAAATTGAAGTACAGCACAGTTCGTAACTGACGAGAGCAACAAAATTCGTGCATATTATTGTTCTCCTCATTCAGTTGCAGGCATATGCCATCAAAATCGTCCTGGATCCTTATGAAAAAAAAAAAACGCTGCCAGTTATAACCAACATGCTAAGGATGGTGCTGATGATGCGAAACAATGTCAGGAAAAAAAAAAGGGGCCAAATATTTTTCATTGTCGCACTTCGTTTCAAAAAGCGAAGAAAAGCTTTCCGGTTTTAAATGAGAGGATCAAGACTCGGTGGTGTGTTAGTTGCATTCAATCTCGTGTATGTCCTTACACAGGACTGATTTTTGACTTGCTGTTGAAGCAACGGCTCCTCTGTAAGTGCTGCATCAAACGCAATTACGTGACGTTGAGTATTCTTAGTACACCTTTGTTAAATTCCACACGGAATCTTCGTTAATTGTCCTAGTGCGTTATCCAGTGGTTAACAGGACGCATCGCGTGACCTAAGAAAGGCCAGAGGTTTTGTGACGATGACCCATAGGTGGCCTAACTACCAGCAGCTAATCTTGCCCCGTACGTTATAAATTCAAACGGTTTTGTACACTCAGCTCCCATTCATATCAATTCTTGCGTATTCCGTATTCCGACCGTATGAAATCACAAAACTTAAAACTTTGTCATCGATGTAATGAAGACGCTTAGCATTTATATTTTTGAAATTCCGCCAAAACACAGGAAATACTATTTTCTTTGCAGCTGCAATTCTAACAAAATGCTGTCCCTGCAGAGCTTCGTTGTCGGCGATCCTGCTCGTCATTGTAATTGAAACACCATAATGCTTGGAAGTTTTTTCTCATCTGGAAGCTGCACATTTTTTTTATGTCAGAAGAGTTTTACAATAAAGGGTACGAGGGACGCCGCAGTGAAAGACTATTAATTTTCGTTATCTAGGATCATTTATCCAGCAGTAACACCGCACATCTCGAGGTGTTTTTGCGTTTCTTCTCTGCAGAAATGCAGCCGCGTGGACCGCAATTTTATATCATGGCCTCAAATGTCTGAAAAAAAGAAAAAGCTACAAGTAAGCCAAAGCTTGGTGTCGTGCCAAACTGGCCAGGATCTACAGTTGGAGAAAAGGGTTGCACCAGTTTTCGCCTACATTTCATATGTAAGCCTTCGTGTCAGTAAATAGTTCTGCGCGTTTGCATCCTGGAGCAGATAGCTAGAACCTATTTATCAGAGGACTTTCCAGGGCTAACGCAACACTGCGATAATGGAAACAATGAACAAGAAAAAAACTCACTATTGTAGGCGATAGTGAAGAAGTGAACCTGATAAGGCCACCATCGCGGGCTTTTCCTTCCGAGAGCTCTCATAGAAAGGGCAGTTGAATCCGGCTGCTGAAATGACCACGATGATGCCCTTGAACACACGTTTTTCCCGCGTCTTATCGGTATCAGCGAATATAAAACGTGTCGCTCTGCACGTGCTCAGCATGAGAATGAAAATTTTTGTAATCCACGGGGCGCAGCATTAACTCGCAAGTGGCAACATGTCATCGAGTTCACAGCATCGGGGTCGGGAAGGCTACGCTTAGCAATGAAAAGAAAACAAACGGCTGACACTGCTAGATGTGGTAGGAGTCTCAGTTGTCGACGTTGCGAGGTTGGGAAGGGAATGTTGACGTAATTCAACTTTACATTTGCACATCCCAACGACATTACATCTCATTTCAGACACTGGACGACTGAACTACAACGACAGGTGCAAAAGAACTTGCACTGGAGTAAATAGATTTGCTTTCGTAAGTGTCGCCCTATGTCGTAGCCAAAAATCTCAGATTTCATTGGTTGGTTCCAGAGACAACTGCAGATGTAATAAGTGAATCTATAAACGAACAATTTAATGGAGATCAGCGGGATGTACACGCCAGTGTGGGAAGCATATTGGTCCAACATGCAGTAGTGATTGGTGCCTCAGCTTGGAAACAAGGCGGTAAAAATTTACTTGGTTATCTTAAACATTTGTTTATTTTTTTGCATACTGCCAGCCTCACTCTGAGGCCCTAGAAAGTAGTGGGTAGGGCAGTGCAAAACAATCTACAGCACTAACAATGTACTACATTCAGTCGAGGGAAGAATGTAGTGATAATACATGAAATTGCGCGAGGTATGGGCGTTGAAAGGATGACCAACGACGCATGACAGAGTGAAAGGAGCGTGGCCGGCCAGGCTCGAGAGTCGAAACATTTACCGAGTGCTTCAGATAACACTTTTCTCGTTTTCTAAAAATAGGCTGTAATTACACAAAAAAAAACTTCGGCAGCTAAGCGCCAGCCTCGGCACATGCCATTTGCTATAAGAATGTTGACTACGAAGCTAATGAACTGAATAAAGAGGAAGGAAAAATAAAATTACAACGTGCGCGCCGAATTGCATTGGGTGTTATTTTTTTCAAGTGCGAGATATTTTTTGAAATTTCAGTTTTTTAGGCGCTCCCCACATACTCATGTCGGTTTTGAGCATCAAAAACTATCCACTATCCTTCCTGTCCTAATAAAGCATTCGAAATAAATGCGTCTAACATATTACGTCCTGACTACAAATGTTACTGTTTAAAATTTGAACCTCATGGAGCGCTTTCCGCAATTTCCGACAAGTTGATGGCGTAAGCACTCTAAAGGAATACAATTTCCAAAAATAATTTCTCGCATCAGAAGAAAGTAAAATCATTTCAAAAAATTTTTTTACTCGTTAAGCTGAGCTTAAGCTTTTCAAGGTCATTGCTACCAAGGGTACTTTTTTCTGCTCAGATCTGACGTGTTGGCTGCAGGAAGCTCACAAAAAGAATAAAGTTTCAAAAAGTAACACCTAGCCCTAAAAAAAAAATAATACTCCTTTAAAAATTTTTTTATTTGTTAAATAGAGCCTCTCGTTCCTAAAGGTATTTATTTCGCGTTTTTTTCTTTGACGACAAACAAGGATAGATTTGTGCCGCTTAAAAGCGACGAGTGGCTGCGGGAAGACATGAATTGAACTGAAACCTTAAACAGCAATACCTGTCAGTTAAAAATTAATAGGCTTTCGAAACTTCCCCTATTTGCTAAACAGGACCTAAGGTTTTTAAATAGGTTTATTTCACACGGCTAGATTTGGACAGAAAATATAGTTTTTTGACGTGAGCCTGTCTGAAGCGCCTAACTAGCTAAAAGTTTAAAAAATAAAATATCTCATTTAAAAAATATATTTTCCAAACATTTCCTACTTTTTACAATGGCCGTGAGGTGCTTAAAGGTACTTATGAAGTATTTTCGCTTTGCTCCCCAACAGTATTTTTTCGCTGCTCAAAACCGACGTTTATGCTTGAGATCCACTATTTGACATTTTGTTTCCTCCTGAACGTGCAAGCTATTTTTGAAAGAAAATACTTTTTTTACGATTTCTAGTTTCATGCATTGTTATCGCATGCATGTTTAAAATCGCATGTCTGCTTTAGAGCTTTTTTGTCAAAAAGTTTAGACACTCTAATTTAGCGTGTTTCCTTGCGTGCTATATTTTCCGTGTAATGAGCAATTGGGAGGCAAGCTGTTTTATGCATAGCTTCGCAATACTTTCGTCTCCATTTACGACCGCTACAATAAATGAGCAATTTAAATTGCTTCTGCAATAAAATATTGGTAGTGCCTTAAGTCATCTAAGCCGGGACATACACACCGAAAGTAGTAGTAGTCGTGAAAGAGACCGAATTGTTTCTCTGTTGTTGTTCCTGTCCCACCTTCTTCTCCGCCGCCTTGCGTCGTCACTTTGGAAGTCTCTCTTCTCACTCTACGGGAATTTCCAACATACTTTTTTCTCTCTCAGCTTCATTTTTCCTGCGTGCCGCTTCTTCACGGCGACCAATGTCGGCAGAATGAGTAAATTCGGCTTGTGGGCGAGCGGTGCGAGCGCTTGCTCTAAGCGTTCTTGCTTATTCCATGGCATAGCACTATAGACTCGCCGCAATTATCCCTGCATATATACACTTTATCAACCGATCGGCTGCTCCAGGGCTTATATTCTCCACTGTGGTGCAGCAACTGAAGAGCACCGCACATGTGCAGTGAGGCGCATAGCTTAGTGATGACGTCACGCACGGCGCTCCTTGAAGATGCTGCGTGCCAAAAACGGGGAGTAGGGGGCCCCTAAATCGCTGGAAAACAAAGCTTCAATCAATCAATCAATCAATCAATCCGCGAAGAGCGGTGATATGTACCGGTACGAATGAAGTTTGTCAGGTATAAAGAAGAAGACGAAGGATGTAGAAAAAGAAGCGAAGCAGCAGCAGCAGAAGAATCCAGCGCCACCCGCCCCATTCACCACAAGTTCGAAGTAGAACTGGCGTCGGAGCATTCCGCGTTCCGCTAGGCACGCGGCTGAAGGTCGCCTGGGGTCAAGCTGCGTCGTACGCGAAACGCGCCGCAGCTAGCCCAGTGAAGCTTCTGCTTCAAAATTTGTTCACTGCATTCACTACCAGTTATATTGCAAAATAAAACCGCCGTCAGGATGTGAAAATATATTAAAACGTATATCGGTAAGCGCAATCTTTAAGTGTATGAAGTCCTAGATTTTTCCCGACGAAATACGTCTGGCCGAAAAACTCCGGATCACTTGGCGTATAATGAACCGACATGGTTAAATAGCTGCACTTTTGAACTCAGTAGCCTGAGGTGCTGTTGCTTAGTGGTTAATCAGGGGAGATTTCTAAACACGTTTTATGACAATTTGTGTTCATATACATCGCATGACACTGAGCTCGATCCTTCATATATAATATTTAAAAATTAGGAGATCACATTAACAGCTGAAATAACCGAACTTGTGGTTTTTGATACATGTTGCTGACTCACAGGATAATTAAATGCTTCATAAGAATAACACGGAACTTATGTCTCAGCTATAAATACGCATAGGCCCGGAACGCATTATATTACCAGAACTTTTGCCACACCCCAACTGAGATGGTCAGTAGAATGTTGCACGCACTTGGTTTCAGCATGCCTTTCCAAGGCTTATAATTTCTTCGTTTTTCAGTAAGCTCAATAATAAAAATGTGAACTTCTACAAAAGCACCCCCCCCCCCCCCCCCCCTGAAGAAATGCACCGAGAAGGCGTTTGACTGAAGAGCGGAACGCAGACTTTCTTGATCGCGTGGCTTCTGAAGTCAGAAGATGTTTTACATATTCTTTAAAAAATATAACTAAAAATGTCTTACTTGATGGCATTACCTTTGAGAAATCCGTATCCGTGAAATGCAAGCCACTGTGTTTTCTGCGGATATAAACAATATTAATAAGCAATGCAGTCAGAACCAGGAATTAGAGTTTACGCTCCTGTTCTAAAAACCAGGGCCTCTATTCAGGAAAATGTAAACCAACAAGAACATCTGCATTAGAGATGCGCGCTTAACTCATGTTTTTTTTTTCGGGCCACGAATACTTGGAGGACCGGGTAGGTCACAGTTTGTTTTGGTTCAGGCCGCGCCCCAGATTGCATCGGGGAAGCCAGGCCACGCTCAGGCGGTTAAGGCAAAAGGCATCCGGGCCTGCGCAGGGCCCATAATTACGGCCCATGCAGTACTGTACTTTCAACACCAATGGCGACAAATTAATTTTGAAATTTCGTTCCATTTCATGAAATATTTCCTTTACGGGAACCTCTTCGACAACTTTGGAATCATGGTGCCGCTCTCTTTGGAACAGGTGCCGTTCTCGTGCGCCCCAGTGTTGCAGAACTCTCTTGCAGATTTTGCTGATGAAGGGTTTACCGTTATCGATGGGGTTGGAAAGAGGTGCCCCATGCCGACAGGAAAACATCCCCCATCTTGTCAACGATAGCTTTCAAAGTTGGTGCCCGTAAAGGAAAAAGCTCGATAAACTTGGTAAATGTGTCCAGAACGAATAAGATGCACTTTTGTTGCCCAGGAGTTCTGGGCAGTGCGCCCATCAGATCCACGCTGAGGTGACGCATGGGTGAGGACGCCCAAGTGCTGTCCGTACGTCCCTTTGGCTTCTGGTGCCGAGGCTTCAATGCCGGGCAATGCTGGCACCCTCGCACATAGCGAGATGTATCAGAGCGCACTTCCAACCAAGTGAAGCGGCTCTCGACATGTTTTAAGGTTTTGAAGAAGCCTGCATGTCCACAGAGTGAATGGTCGTGCTCTAGCTTAAGCTCCAATTCCCGTACATGCAGAGAGAGCCATGGCACAGTTTTGTCTCCCCGCCGCCCTATCAGAACTCCATTCGGCGCTATATGGCTTTCCTTGGCCAAGTGAGACCATTTTGTAGCGAGAGCTACACTACACCAGCCACTGCGCCTCTTCGCCGTGATACCACTTTCGTCGTGGCAGCACTGACCTTGATTCGTTGCCTAGCAACCGCTAGAAGAAGAAGAGTTGGCAGGAGCTACTAACTCGGGCCTCTCCTTTTATATGGGATGGTGATATCACAATCCGCCTTCCAAAACCTTTGCATTCACGTTATCCCTAGGCCATATACAGCCACGTTCATACGGCTCGGTTAAAGCGGGACTTCATATGTGGGCTGGTAACTTACGCTGCCGCGTCATTAGAAAGGTGGGAGTGAAAACAGAAAGAGGTGCCGTAGTGGAGGGCTTCGAACCACCGCACAACAGACACTTTAGCCTCATTGCACTTTAGTGGTTCAAAAGTGCCCCATATGCCATAAATAAAGCTGAAACCATCGAGTAAACTACTATGTGTAAAAGCCATGTCTTTACTTTCAAGCTGAACCTAAGTGTAACTATGCTGATAGCTCTCGCGTAACTCCAGGTTTAACCACAAGGTAAATACCACAGCTAAGTGTTTGCCCTGTTGCGATCATCTGGTAAGATTGCCGCTTCAAGGTACCGCAGCAGCTGCTTCAACAACGGGTCTTTCTATTGCTGATGTTTCAACTTTGCACAGTCAGTTAGGGGTTAATAGTCAAGGAGGTCAGCTGAGCAACGTCCGCGAAGCGAATGGTGTGCTGCGGTTCCGCAAGTTCTGTGGTTCTGAAAGTGGGAAATCTGCTCAGGACATTGGCTGGGTTGTTTGCTTGGCCTCGACAATACCTAATTATGTACTTCAGCGTCTGCAGTCGCAAAACCCATCGTCGTACAAGACCCCTCGTGTGGTTCAGTGTTGAGCATCCATGCCAGCGATTCCTGATCTCAATGAATCTCGAAAGACGTAAACTGTTTAAAGCTGCGATATGGGGCCTGTCATTCAGCTTACAGGTAGATGTACGAAAGAGTGGACAAGTGAGATAACTCTTATGTATTGTTCCCTGTTTCAGTTGTTAATGAAATACTGTTTTTCTTCTCTGTGCCAACGTAATACCAAATCAGACTTGCCATGATTATAGCAAAACACAGTGGTTTCTTTTATATTCAAATTTCAGTTTGAAGTGAAAAGGCTTGCGGCATTCACAATAATTTGAAGCTATTTTTGACTAGCGTTTCATGAGGCTTAGCTTTCTATCAGAGAAAAGCATTCTTCGTTACCCATTTTGTAGCATCTGTGGGTGCCGACAGCCACTGATCAGTAGTATACCAGACAAGTTTACTTTAAATTATGCAGTGCAAAAATAATTGCAGATAAAGGGAACATTCCATTTAATTCTTTCCTGTTCTCTAACTTTTGTGCGGGAAAAGAACTAAGAATTGAGAAGGTTCTACTGTGGTTTTCTGTAAGCAGGTCAGTAAGAGGAAGCCGCTTGTCAGCAATTATGAATCGGTTTGCAAACACACAAGATGTATCTGAACTTTCTTTCTTTGGAAAATTATTAGGTGGTTCACCACACATTGTGATTTTCTAAGTAGAAATAGCTAGGTGGCTTTATTATTGGAAAAATTTATACATAGTACATGTTTTTTTTTTTTCAAAACTTGTTATTCCTCTTGTTAACGTAACCTCCAATGATAATATTGCCTGTAAGCATGCTATTTATGGACTTTCGATGCATGGCAGTAAGGCCTGATACATTTGCAATTTGACCGCCTTGATGGTTTTTAAGACTTATAACAGTGCGACCAAAACAAGGTCGTACAAAGCCAGAAAACAAAGAAGAGCACAGACTTCAAACTGAGGTTTATCAATTTATGCATGAATAGTATGCAAAGGAGAATTGTTTTTGATACATGCAAAACATTGGAAAACAAAATCATTTACTGTCCCGTGCAGAGATATAAGGGTGAACGAATTATAGTTCATTATCTTTCATACCAGAAGCAGGCTTGATTACAGCTCCAGTGCCAGATTTTTGAGATGGTAGACATATTACTGGGACATCGAACGACATACATATTCAGCTTGCATTTTCTTGCTACCCTTTTTATTTTCTGTGTCAGTAGATGCATAACTGCATACCGTGCATCCTTCTTTGATTTATGACATGTGTTTCATGAGACCCACTCTCTTATGGACAGGAAGTTTTTCAACACATATTTAGCAGTAATTTCTTCTGCCAATACACAAAGGCCTACAATTTTCGGGAAGCATGAAAGTGTCTCTTTCTTTATTATTGCTCATGTTGGCTTCAAAGGGTCTACAGCTAAATGATTAGAGGAAAGAGGTTGCGTCAAAGCCATTTTTTTTTTAACTAGTGCAAACTGCTTTCTTTGAATGACTTCAGCAAATGTTGTTTTAAGTGACTGCTTAAACGGCTCGTTTGATCAAAAGGCCATCAGCGTGGCAGTAGTGGTCGCTGTAGTATGTCATAAATAATCGGGGGCTGTGTAAAAAAAAACATATCATGGCAATTTGTGGTTCTAGTAAATTGATTAATATTTGTTTTTTAGTTGACAAGTTAATGAAATTGTAAATAGTTGTTGAATTAAGTGAAAAATAAGGAAATGGGCTTAGAGGTGTCAACATTCATAGACTGAAAAGCCAATGCTTGATGCTGCTAATGAATAAAATTAGGTAATTGACAAATGAAACAATTGAAAAAAATGAAAAATGCTTTCAAAGTTGTCAAACATCTCGGAATAAAAAGAAAATGTTCGGTTATGCTAAGTATTGATGTAGAAAAGTAAAAATTATCAAATAAAAATTTAGCAAAAAGGGAAAAATCTGTTTGCACGAAATGCTATCACATCAATTTCTGAATGACTAATTTTTAGCATGGGCATGACCACCTGCAATCTACTGTTCGTAATATCTTGTACTGTGCTCTAAGGATCAATGTATACCTAATTGGTCAATATGTCGCCAAATACCAGATCTTTAAAAACGTATTCTACTTTGAGGCAAGATATTGAAGTCTTTTTTGATGCAGGGTCTGCTTTGAAGACTTGCTTATGCTCCGTTTCATACATCAGGTGCAACGCATCGAAAGCTACGCAAGTAGTCCGCAAGAAAAAAAAAGGAGACGTATCACTACGCTCTCGTTTTGTAGCCGAGTGGTTCCTGCGGAAGCGGACTCTATTCCGAGCATACACGTTTGCAATAACTTGCTTCGCATGCCTAGACATCTTCGCAGTGCGGATCTTATAGAAACAATGCACACCGAAGAACCATTTTCTCAAAAAGAGATGAGCAGCGCGGAGGGCACAGCCAGCGCCATCTAGTAGCACAGCTGGCAAGGTTGTGGGGCAGCGAAAACGCGACACGAATGCAAACGACATAAAAAGCATACAAATTCACTGAATCCGATCCTTTGTCCCTAAAAAAAGGTGCTCTTTATGAAGTTGATGGCAAATGTAAGATGTGTGAAGAGGAAGAAGTACACGAGGAACATTCTAGGCAGTGAAATCGTGATCGCTGCGCGTGTTGGACCTGACAGTGTTCGCTGTCGCTGTGCTCGCCGCTGATGTGCCCAGTCCTGCTGTTCGAGTCCTGCTGATCTGCTCAATAAACCCCCATATTACAGATGTAATAAGCTGCAGACAAAATAACTATTATTTCCTCTCGTCAAGAGCAGGCACTATTTTTCATCGTGGATGCGGAGAGCGCAAACAAGAGCTGTACCTTTGGCAGTGTTACACTTGATGTATGAAACGGAGTATAGATGCAGCTGCGTCGCACCCACAACCTCACCGCCACTAATCTGGGTATGGCTGCTTTGCTGCTCCCAATGGCCATCTACAAAGCATCTGAAGGGGGAGTGCATTCCCTACATCCAGACACACTGCTTGGAGCCTGCCTCACCTACACAAGCCAGTGCTCTTCTGGGACTAATGGGGTATGCACCTACAATGAAGTGGCCATGCAATAGACTTCTTTAACATAGGTTTTTTACATACCCTGCTCCAGTTGTGTCCAGATTAGTAATTCAATTTGTGGTTTTAATGACTTGTTTCCATGGCCTTTCTCATTGCTACCACAGTTTTTCATGACTCACATGCCTTTATTGCTTTGATGCACATGCCGTATGTCTCTTGGTTGAGCTCTGACTGAAACCGTGAACTCTAAAGGCAGCTCACCTGTATCCCTTAAGTCCATCTAAAACCTTTACTGCAGCTATGATTCATACAGAACGCCATCCTAGCTTAACGTTTCCAAATATATCTTGTGCAAATTTGGAAATATGGTTGGCTGTCGGCCAATCCATTCTTTAGAAGGTCGATACTGTTGCAAAGAAGACAAGGACAACCAAACAAACACATGCTGCATATGCAAAGCACAACTTTCAGTTATATTTTTCTTACGAAGTAGCTACATTACTACAGCACATACTTAACAAATATAGCAGAAGATGAACACCTCCTTGATTCAAATTGGTAGCCTGTTGCTGGGTGCAAGAAGCCTAGATGAAATGTAATGAAGATAAGATACTCCAAATTAAGCAGCTGCAGCATCATTTAAAAATTCATGAGCTACCTAAAAAAAAGCAGGTGACAGTAAAGTATGGAACGTCCATCGTAGCAGAACTATCATCAGAAAGAGCAAAATAGAAAAAAAAAAGAATAATTCAAAATTGTCAACAAGAAAATTAGCTTGTAAGCTGGGTAAAAAGTGTCCCAGCAAGGTAGACTGAAAGGTAACTGACGCTAAAGCTGTGTTAAGCAAAGCAAACATTAAAAATGTCAATGCAAAAGCATATTTATTTAGTTATTTATATTGTGTGGCCTCAGTCACTGAACCGGTGGAACGGGGAGCAACATCAGTACGGTCAAATGTGGCTGACTTAGGTCTTTGCTTAGAAGTAAAGCTGAAGCAGTGCTGAATTTTTACGACAGTTATACGATCTCAATTTGTTCCTGCTAAAGCTTTTTGTTTCCATGTGCCAGAATTGTAGCCTCTGTATAGAAGGTGCCATCTTTCATTGTTTTTATTCTTTCACATTCATGCAGTCTGCTGTCAAATTCGCTTTCTCATTTGCCTAATTTATATGCAACCACAGATAAGAGCAAGACTGTACACAACATTAGTGGTGCATTCAATGTACAGTTCTTGATTTTCTTTTCACATATCTCTCACTTCTTGTGTAGGAGGGTACAGATTCTAAACAGTTGAATAGATGTGGAAAAAAGACACCATCTGTGGGCAATCTTTATGTTGTGGGAAATGTAATAGAGATAAGAAACTAATTTCATGCAGTGTCTTACAGATGCTTTGTTTGGGCCCTCCTTGTTGCTTTATTATACCTTCTGCTGTATAAACACTGACATGGCAGAAGATGTGTTTTCTGGAAAGACAAGGATAAATTCCTTTCAACAGACATTATTCTGGTTTTGAAATTGTCATTCATAAACTGTGGAAAGATTTTGGTCAGCATCGTGGAAAAAAAATAACAACTGTTCTATATTTAATCAGCTTTTAATGGAAGCTGTAATACAGATGGCCTTTTTGTTCACATCCGTTGAATAACAACTTGAAGGCCAGCTTGAACTGCTCGAGAAAGCAGGTTATGCCCAAATGTCATGTGCAGTGTGGCAGCATGTCTTCTCCAAAAGGCAAAAGAAACCAACCAGATCTGAGTCTTGCAGTCTGAAGACAGTGCGTGAAATAAATCCCTATCTCAATGAAATTTCCCGCAATATGAAGATGCAGAACAGATATGCTGTCAAGGTGGTTTTCGCAACTGCTAAACTGCTCGTAATCTGTCCCGTTTTGACCAAGAAACGAAATATATGTGAAAAGAAAAATGGTACGTGAAAATACATCGCTGAATTTGTGCACAATGCTTTTCTGAGTTGCGGTTGTATAAACATTGTACAAATGGGGAAGTGCATCAATAGCAGACTGTATAGACATCACTAGGGAATAAAAATATGAGATGGGACATTCCTGAAAAAAAAAAGCAATCCTCTGTACAAAGCCTACAATTCCCGCCCGTGCCAAAGCTAAACCTTGGCAACAAATGATTGAAGCTTTTGATATAACTAATTCTGGGGATAAAAGTGTTCTCTCTGAACAAAAATTAGCCTCCTCAGATGGGCACGTGTGACAGCTGTCATTTCTGTACTATATGTTTTTACGGCGGCTTAGGCCTTGCTTTGTATACTGCAGAAAAGGTTGCATGCCAGCTCAGAGCATGAACTCTGTCGACCTTATTCTTGCTGCGAGCCAGACTTAATCTAGACAAGGTTGAATGTTAAGGCTTCAGAGGCCACTTTCCACTCCCATGCCAATGTTGTGACCACAAAATATTTTGGGAACTGCAAGCACATTATGTGAGAAATAACACTGACTAGCAGATTTTCCGAGTGCAACTTTTGTTGGTCTCGGGTAACAGCAGTAGTTAGTGTTAATAGTCCTTCAGGAATAAAATGCCACTTTTGAGCACATATGTGCCCCTATTATGCATTTACTGGGGTGCAATGAAGCCTTGATTATCTGCCAGAAATTTGTTACAGAATAAGGCAACGTTTCCATGAAGTGAAACACCATGCTTTTAATGGCAAGATTATGTCATATACTCAAAAAAATTAACTTTTGATTCTAATGCTCTGAAAAAAATTATTTCATCAGGACGTGCTAGCCAACAGATGACGTAACTCTCGAAATTCTTGGATCTGCTGATCGTTGGTATGCATTTATTTTCATTTTTTTCCCTAATCATTTTAATTTCTAATTTCCATCTGACCAACAAGCTCTTAAATGAATACCTAATTTTTATATGCTCATAGACTGAACTAGCTTTGCATGATTACTTATTACCTAGCCCTCATTTTCTCAGATGCTGGCGATTATTACTTCTCATGATGTCTGCAAACTCATGAACTTAATGCGAGCTCATGCATTATGTACTGTTATTTAAACCTGAGCTGCTTAAAAGGGCTAACATATGTGAGCGAAATTTTAATTTTCATCCAGTCTTTATTTTTTTTTCTCCGACTCCTTGAAGCTATGCAAAGTGGTGCCATTAATGCCTAGAGCTGTTTAGATCCCTGTTATATTTTTTAGCATGTATTTTGCATGGACAATTTCAGGATATAATCGATCTGCATGACTCTTCCCATCATAACTCTAATTTATTTCTTTTTCTCTTCGCAGTTTCCATCCTGCTTGTGCAAAAAATTCAATTGTGAATTTACAAGTTTTTCACCCGAGTTTTTCATTGAAGATTGATATTCTTTACATTGATTTTGCAAAGCCTGTTAGCCATATTCTTGATTCACTTTAGCTAAGCTGTGATGCATGTGCTTTGGTTAGGCATTATTATCATGGATTCATTTCTCTCATTGTCTGCTAATAGTACACTCCTGGTGTGTTGAGAATGGCATACTCTCTACTAAAGTTATTGGTGCAATATTCATATATGCCTTCAAGTCATGCTTAAATAGAGGGTATATATTAGTGCTACAAATAAGTGAATGATCCAGGTAGAACGAGAGGAAGATGGTTTACATGGTATGAAGGAGCACTGAACAAGGGTAAAGAGGGTACGTCTCAGTTCACAGGTTGAGCCAATGTTTCGACAAGTGGACTTGTCTTTGTCTGGGCAAAGCGATCATCACGGACAGGGGTTTAAATACGCTTTTGCTTCTGAAGAAGAAAAGCTGGGGAGGGGGAGGATGCGTGAGAAGAAAGTAAATTATGGAGTAAAAAAAAATGTTTCTTCAATACATATTTCTCAGCCTAGAACCAGGGATCCTGTGGCCTGCAAAAGAAATAAAAGTGGCAGTACCAGGAAAAACTACAATGCTGGGTAGATGATTAGTCACCACTTAAGCAGGTTTGTTCTTTACCGCCTTAAAGCGGTAAAGAAGAAATTGGGCATAGGCAAAAACCAAATGTATGCGATAAGGGACAAGGCAGGCAACATCATCACTAATATGGACAAGATAGTCAAAGTAGCCGAGGAGTTCTATACAGATCTCTACAGTAACCAAAGTAGTCAGGACCGTAATGAGATTGGCGGTAGGGAAAAACAGTCGGACGTTCCACCAGTAACGAAGGACGAGGTCAAGAAAGCGCTAGAAACTATGAAAAGGGGGAAATCAGCTGGAGAGGATCAGATAACTACAGATTTGCTGAAGGACGGGGGGGATATCGTGCTAGAAAAACTGGCTACCCTCTATACGCAGTGCCTGGTGTCATCGACGGTACCAGAAGCATGGAAGAATGCAAACATTATCCTCATTCACAAGAAAGGGGACTCTAAGGACCTTAAAAATTACAGACCAATCAGCTTACTGTCTGTTACGTATAAGGTATTTACTAAGGTAATCGCTAATAGAATCAGGACAACCTTAGACTGCAATCAAGCAAAGGATCAAGCAGGGTTTCGGAAACGGTACTCTACTATCGATCATATCCATACCATCAATCAGGTGATAGAAAAATGCTCGGAATATAACCAGCCCTTATACATAGCATTCATTGATTACGAAAAAGCATTTGACTCAGTTGAAACCTCGGCGGTGATGCAGGCATTGCGAAATCAGGGGGTAGACGAGCCATACGTGAAAGTGCTGGAAGATATATATAGTGGCTGCACAGCAACCATAGTTCTACATAAAGAAAGCAACAAAATTCCCATAAAGAAAGGTGTTAGGCAAGGAGACACAATCTCCCCAGTACTATTCACAGCTTGTTTAGAGGAAGTATTCAGAGACTTGCAATGGGAGCAGTTAGGGATAAGGGTAGATGGAGAAGACCTCAGTAATCTGCGATTTGCTGATGACATTGCCTTGCTAAGCAACTCGGGGGATGAACTGCAAATATTGATTGATGACCTAGACAGAAAAAGTAGAAAGGTAGGCTTGAAAATCAATATGCAGAAGACTAAGGTAATGTTCAACAGCCTCGGGAAGGAACAGCAGTTTACATTAGGTAGCGAAATACTGGAAATAGTAGGCGAATATGTGTACTTAGGACAGATAGTAACCGCAGATCCGGACCATGAAAAGGAAATATCAAGAAGAATAAGATTGGGATGGAGCGCATTTGGCAAGCACTCGCAGATTATGACTAGCAGCTTACCGGTATCGCTCAAGAGGAAAGTATACAACAGTTGCATCTTGCCTGTACTCACCTATGGGGCTGAAACATGGAGGCTAACCAAGAGAGTTCTACTTAAGTTGAGGACAACCCAGAGGGCTATGGAACGAAAAATGGTAGGGGTAACATTAAGAGATAGAAAGCGTGCAGAGTGGGTCAGAGAAATAACTCAAGTTACCGACATTCTAGTGGAAATTAAGAAGAAGAAATGGACATGGGCAGGACATGTAGTGCGAAGAGAGGATAACCGATGGTCGCTTAGGGTAACAAACTGGATTCCAAGGGAAGGAAAGCGTAGCAGGGGGAGGCAGAAAGTTAGGTGGGCGGATGAGATTAAGAAGTTCGCAGGGGTCAAGTGGGGGCAGCTAGCACAGAACCGGGTTAAGTGGAGAAATATGGGAGACGCCTTCGCCCTGCAGTGGGTATAATCAGGCTGATGATGATGATGATGATGAAGCAGGTTTGTTGCAGATACACTTCGCAAAGCGACAAGCTTTGCAGAGGTATTCTCAGAGGTATTCTAGTACCTTCTAAACTCGACAACAAGCATCCAACACAATCACAGCCTTGCTCTCGACATAGATGTAAAATGTGGAGTCATACAAAAAGACACCACGGTTAAAAGTAATGCAAGCAATTTCACTTTTCCCATAAAATCAGGCTTTAAGTGCACATCTTCAAACGTCGTCTATCTTCTAGATAGCTCTTTTTGTCATAAACAGTACATCTGAGAGACAGGGCAACCAATGAACATAAGGCTTAATGGCTATTGGGCAGACACAGGCAAAAACCTGCCGAAAGCAGTTTCCCAGCATTTCAATCAGAAAGACCATAAGTTCGAAGAAATTAAGTTATATATTCTACACTCAGACTTTAAATCTGCAAGGGAGAGAAAATATAGAAAGGCATATTTAATTCATAAATTTAGAACATTGGGACCAGTGGGAATAAGTATCTCTAAAGAAACGTTGGAATCCCGACGAAACTTTCGTGTGTAGTATTTCACGTTACGTCACACGATTTCTGATTGCGTACAGAGTACGTCTGCTAGTCAAATTAAAGGCTAGCTCAGGACAGAGTTCCAACCGATTATATATAAACTCACGGCTAGACATCAAGCTTTCGCCTTCGCGTCACGTAAGCAGCCGTAAGCGCCCTCCGTGTTTTGGTTTGCTTTTTTTCTTCATTTACGGCTTGAGATATGACAGCCGATGCACGCTGTGGCATTATACAATAAAGTGGTCGTATCAAGCCGCGGCGCGCGTCGGTTGTGATATCTCGAGCAACATATAAAAAAAAAATGTTGGACATGGCGTCTCTACTACAACGGCACTCCTCGGAATTTTTGCGAGCTGAAGCGTGTTGCACTGAAATGACCAAACAACTATTCAGATGCCTAAAATTTTACCTCACTTCGCCGCATGCGAATATTACAATAGCAGCCAACTGACTGTAAACATTTAACTTCAGCTAGGCGCCTGACTGAAATAGTAAAAAAAGCTAGTTATTACTAATTAGCTACCTAACTTACCTGTTAAGATTCTAAATCTGTGTTATGTTCAGCTGCACCGGCATCATTATGACACAGAAGCAGTATTAATACTTTAGTAGGTATTGGCCTAGGCGAGCTGGTAAACCACCATGTTCAGCCTGTTCGAGCGCGCAGAAAATCACGGAGAGTTGGAAATGGCACACAAGAGCATTTATCTCGATGCCTAAACTATATCTCGGAGAGCTCTTATTTACAAATTATTATTCGCCTTCGCTGAAATCTGATGGGACTACAAGAGTACAGTAACTCGCGATATCTTCAGCCTGGTTATGGTTAGACGCCCACTAAACAAGCGTACTCGCAGATTATGACTAACAGTTTACGGGTATTCCCGAAGAGGTAAGTATACAGCCGCTGCATCTTACCTGTACTCAACTATGGGGCAGAAACGTGGAGGCTGACGAAACGGGTTCTACGTATGTTGATGGCAACGCAGAGGGCTATGGAACAAAAAATGGTAGGTGTAACGTTAAGACATAGAAGCGTGCAGGGGGGCTTCGAGAAATAACTCGTATAATTGGCATGCCAGTGCAAAACAAAAAGAAAAGGTCATGGGCCGACCATGTGTAATGCGAAGAGAGGATATCCGATGGTCGCTTAAGGCAACAAACTGAATTCCAAGATAAGGAAAACGTAGCAGGGGGCGGCAGGGGGAGAAAGGTGGATGGGTGATGCTAAGAAGTGCTCAGGGGTCAAGTGGCAGCAGCTAGCACAGGACCGGGTTAATTGGAGAAACATGGGATAGGCCTTCGCTCTGCAGTGGTTATAGTCCGGCTGATTATGATCATGATGATGAAACAAGGGTACAATATCCAGAGCACCAGCATGCAAGCTTAGTGCTCGAGGAGGCAGTGTCCTATCATACGGGCACTTGATACTTGCTACATCCAAATGAAGAGTAGCACACAAATGGAGGGGAGCATTTAGCTTTATTAAACATCCCGCTGTTCGCAGACGCACGTCAACGTGGAAGGTGGCGGTAGCATCCCACGCAGTCACCGAATGTCTGGTACAGTGGAGCACGACATCTACCTCAGTGCCCACGGCCCCACGATCACGGGATGGGGCCGGGGCTAGCATTCGAGACGTTCCGGTGCGAGTGGCCAGGTCGGAATCCACGTCTCGATCCTCTTCGGAGGCTACCGACATCGCCACCGAAACGTCAGTGACTGGGATCCCTATCAGTCAAAACAAATTGATAAGATTGAAAAGGTTCAAGGAAGGGCGGCCAGATTCAATCTATCAAAATATAGATACACAGATTCTGTGACTGACATGCTACATGAATTACAACTTCCTCCGCTAGCTAAACGACGAAAGATCGTCAGGCTAAAATTTCTTTATCTGTTGTATAATAATCACTTCAACATAAACACAAGCCCCTATTTGCAACAGCGTTCCTGTCGTCTTGTACGAAGCTCTCACAGCTATCAGGTGACACCTATTAATGCCCGAGTTAACTGGCTTAAATATTCCTTTTTCCCCAGAACAATAACAGAATGGAATTCCCTGCCTCAGGCCTTTATGCACACAGACAATATGCTTCAATTTGAAAAATGTTTATACAGTCACTTACCCGACTAGATATCCCTGTCACATTTAGTTTTTCATATTTTCCCCTTGTTGTGATTTCGGTGGCTTGTAGGCCGAATTATTTAGTGAATAATTTGTTCGCCAGTGTTGTACGTAAGTCCTGTATCTGCAGAGCGGGACGGTTTTGTCATTTTTGAATTGATTTTTCTAGAAGGTATAAGGTTGTACTTGTGGCTGTGTGTTCCTTAATTACATGTATTTGTATTTACCCTGTAACGGCCTTAGGGCTGACAGTATCAATAAATAAATAAATAAGAAGCCAGTATTGATAATAAATATCGATAGAACTATCGATAGAAAGAAAGGCATGACACGTAGCACAAGACAGGTGCTACGTGTCCTTTTCTTGTGTGCCGTGTTTTTAGCGCAATTTGTCATGGCTTCCCAAGAGAGTCCGCGAACAAAAAAAAAAAAATCTGACTAGCTCCTTTGCGGGTGGGGGACTGAAGCTGTGATGTGGTTTATTATCTCACTGGGAATAGTCAGTGGAAAGGAGAGAAGAAAGAAGGAAAATTGGCCAAAAAATGAAAAACCCCTAAGAGGCAACGATTCAAATTTCTGCGTTCTGAAAGTACCTGCCAGAAAAAAAATTAAAAATCTTTTCAACAGGAGTGAAATCCATTGTGCAGAAATGATCGGGACTGATGCGCCTGATGGCGTCCGAATATGTTTTCATTTATCCCATTGGTAATCGCTCCAAACTTACCAGTTAAGTACCACTCATGATGCTCCGGCTTCTGACAATTGCCGAACCAGCCCTGAAGCCCTATAGCTTTACTGAGTCGAATTAGTGTTATTTCTGCTTGATATGTTTTGAGAAAGGAAAGCTAGACAAGGAGAGGTCAAGAGAACGGTGGTTATTAAACCACATTCGTAGAAGGGTTGTCTTCTAGCCAATGTACTCTGTGCTGCACACACCGTGTTCTAGGAGATATATAACGCTTGAAGCCTGGCAATCACATTGGCAATCTATTCTCCACTTAAAGTCTGACGCTGTGCCTGTTGAACAGCTTGATATCTGAGTGTGCTTGCATATCTGGCATCTACTCTTTCCACAAGGTCGGAACCCCAACCGTGCCGGTTAAAAAGGTTTCAGTGAACGAGAATATTTCGAATGTTTTTCGGTCGTCTTACGGGCACCTGAGGAGAAAGAGGGAAAATATCGAAAGGTGCTCATTCTTTTCTAGAATGTCGAAATGTTGGATTTTGTTCACCTGAGGGGGAGGGGGGGGGGGGGCGAGTCACTTGCGAAGGTAAGCATCAGGCTTGATCGACGGTCTATTTTTTGATCGCGTCGATGTCCCTGTACCAGATTGCTTTTTTTATGACATCGCCCAGAATTGCTGGCGGGTATTGTTTAGTTGAACTTCCTGGATGCGTTTGAGGTTTCTTCCTAAGTCCTGGGAACAGATTCTTTGGAATCGATGAGCCTGAGAATATTTTATACTTGATTTTGGGTGATGAGGAGGACAGCTTTAAAAATGTAAGTATTGCTGACAGTCCGGGAGTTTTTCTGTAGACCCTTGTGTTAAACGAACTACAACGCTGGTGGTAAGCATAGGCACAATTACACAACTATACCGCCTGTTATACCGGCACATTAATTGGACACATACCTAAAGCACACTCATCACACATACGCGATAGAAACCACTCCTTAGAGAAATATCAGGTTAAAGCTTTCTCATCTGGCCTTTCTTTGAGCCTTAGACGTAGTCTCTCTCTATAAAGATATTGCACATTCCAACGGGGTCAAGTCTCTGATTGAAGCCTATGGAAGAATCTCTCACTCCAGAAGTCGTAGAGGTATTGTTCAAACCGGTATCAGACTGCAACAATTAGGAATTCGAGAATTACAAATTAACGCACCGCTATAGTCACAAAGGCGGCCCCTACCTATTCTAACATTTTGCGCATAACATTGCTTTTCAATTGTTAATCTCAACTATCCAGGATTAGCCTTGCCGGGTTACCATTGTTTACAGTAACAGAGGTCCGCTATCGTTTACCGAAGTGAGTGAAACAGCAGGGCACCTCAGCAAACTCGTGACAACCGAGGTGAAGGAAGGAAAAACGTCGCTTTTCTTCCTTACCTGCGTTGCATCAACCATGGGCTGAAAAATGTGCCAAGGCGATATGAATTAAATGTAGCTATATCAGACAGTTTTTGCAGAGCGTATTTGCGCCTCCGCTCCGCTCAGCCGGCGAGCGGGACAGCTACTACGCATGCTCCAAGCGCTCAGACGGCAGCGAGCAAGCCGACCGGCACGCCCGTTCCGCTTGTTCGCGGTCCTATTTGAGCGATGCTGAGAGCGCGTCGCATGTGGTGACTCTACATGTTGCGCCACCAATAGGTTTCAAAAATAACAAACGCCTTCTCAAAAACGGCGTATGCCTCTCGCTTCCCATGTTATAAAATGTTTATGCGCAAAAATATTGCTTTGCAGTGCCACAGAAAAATAAAGCAGTGCTTTTTTAAATATCTAATTCCACTTTTTATACCCAGACGGCTCTTCGTGCAGCTCGCCTGTAAAAGCTCTCAATAAACTAAAAATAGCGCCATCTCTCTCCTCCTACGGCACCGCCGCTCTACCTCTCGCGTTTCGACCGTGGTTCCACCAATGCGGTGCACGGCTAGTAGACGCTGTGCGGAGCAGGCGCTCTAAAGGCGCTGGCACCGGGTCTCACCAGAGCATTCAGCTTGCATTTCTTTGCAATGTGTTCACGTTAAAATATTACTCGCTGCAGAAACAGCAAGACAAAATGTCGAAAGGAATTTTGCGCTAAAATAGTTTCAGGTCTCAGCGTCTTACATCATAAGTACGTCATTTCGGCGTCGGTTCAACTCGCCTTCACCTCCGTGCATCCGTCGTTTTCCACCCTTGGGCCAAACTGCGGGGCATGCTTAAAAAAAATAACTAGGCCAGAGAAGAGAGCAATTCAGCAACTGCCTGTATATAGATTCTTTGTATAGCTTTGACTGACTTGTGAGCTGCCGGTAAAAGACAGAGGAGTGGCAGATGTTTTATTGCGAAAGCAATACTACGCCAGGTTTCGACCCGTAGCGTAGTCCGTGTCCGCAGTCACGAATGACCTTGAACAGCCGCGAAGACGACGAAGTCGAAGAAGAAGAAAACGAAGACAAAGTCGAAGAAGTAGAAGAAGAAGATGATGACGAAGAAGAAGAAGACGAACATGAAGAGAAAAAGAAGACTATGAAGAAGAACGCTCGGTCATCCGCAGATAATGCTTTCGCTCCATATAGACCTTATGCAAAATTGCTGCCATCTATCGGGCCTTCAGCGAACCGTGCTACGCGACGCCATGTTGAAGGGTTGAGTGATACCCGTGCCACACGGCAAATTTAATGTCATTTCCATCGAATGACATTCGTTCAGGTTAATGTCATTTTTTTGTGCGCGCTGCTACACGACCAAAACTAATGACATTTGCAACTGATGACCATTGCGATGGACAGAAAGTGGCAGATATAAAATATTGTACTACATGCTTTAAAATTTGCGAACTTTAACGAAAACAGCTTTAAAATATGTACTGCACTTGTTATTATATTGTAAACCTCGTGAAAAGTATATTTACAAATATTTACACCAACTTGTTCAACAGCGCTAGCCATCGAGAGCCGAGCCAGATTGAAGCCAGCGCCACATTTGAGCCGTCGTTTTTCGAGCAGCGTGACGCCATTTTCCTTTGAAAATTTCCTCAGATTTCTCATTTGCTGTCCGCGTATGTGTAGGAAGTTCCCCCTTCTGCTTTCATCGACTGGTCGCCTCGGTGCGTCTCGACTTGATGCTTGCTTCTGCGATGGACGACGTATCACAAGAAGCTGACTTCCAACGACGGCGGCGTCAAGTTATTCGTGCCATCCTGTGCTCACGAGAACAGCGCCGAAGCTGTCATGTGCAGTATGAAAGCAAGCGAGAGCAGTTAAGGTCGTTAATACGCACACAAGCTGCTGTCACCAGGGGCTTGGAGGAGCAACTTTTAGCTAACTCGTTCGCAATAAGTGCCTTCATGGCTGCAAGTCTGCCAACTGCTCAACGGGAGCGCTGGGTGTTCCAGCGCAACGAAAGATGGTTCGAGGACACTTTGCCCAACCTAGGTGAATCACATTTCCGACAGTCGCTACGCGTCACGTGGGTTACGTTTCGTTACATTGTTGATGCTTTGAGGCATGTTCTTGAGCGTGAGACCACTAACATGCGAGAGTCCATCTCGGTGGAAAAACGTGTAGCCATTGGACTCTACAGGCTGCGGTCAAGCGCCGAAGACCAAACGATTGCCCATCTTTTCGGCCTGGGACGCTCAACTGTGAACCTGATCAGCAAAGAATTTTTTGCTGCTGTCATCGAAATGCTGGAGGCGCGATGGCTTCGCATGGTGAGCCGAGAAGAAATGTCGGAACACATCCGCGAATTCTACGCGGTGAGCGGCTTCCCGCAGGCTATTGGCGCCTTGGATGGCTGCCATATCCCCATTTCGCCGCCGCTGGAGCATGCTTCTGACTACTATAATTATAAAGGGTGGTAAGTGTTTGAAATTATTTGACTAAACAGGAAACGGCATACATATTCTGGCGCCTTCTTCACAGTTAACTTTTTTACGTATTGGAGACACCGCATGAAAATTAGTGGATGCCTTGGGCTTATTCAAACATGTTTTCAGTCAAGGAACTGTTCAACCGTATTTGCTACTTATGACGGTACTAAATTTAACGGCTAGCTCGAACATTAGGCTTTATATATCTGAAAAGGGTACTCAAAAAGATGTATTATGGGCACCATTGTGTCAAGTGGTACCCATGCTAACGACAATCTTCTAGGATTTATAATCACCAAGATGCTAAGTGAATGCTGATGCTGTGAACACACGCTGACGTGTCTTGTGTGGAGTGCTCCAATAGCAATGGCAGAATCCTGTTGAAAGCAAAATTTTGGATATTATTCTAGATAACTTGTATTGAATGCAAATTTGAAGCTAGAAATAATGGCCTTTTTTTCTTCTTATTTCAGATGAAATTGCACTTCATAATAAAGGGTCACCCACATTGACTTTTTTTCTCATGTTTTTTGCAGGCATAGCATCATACTTTTGGCCCTCGTTGATCACAGATACTGCTTCCGGTATATCAACATTGGAAGCCCCGGAAGATGCCACGACGCATTTGTGTACGGCCGTTCGAAGTTGTGCAAGTACATTGAGAGTGACTGCTTCCAGTCACCTGTGTCAGTGATTGAGGGGGTAACAGTGCCCCCGCTAGTACTTTGTGATCAAGCATTTCCTCTGTCAGCAAACCTGCTGAAACCATTTGCAAATGCATCGGGACCACGTGAGGCAGCATTTAATTATAATTTATCCAAAACTCGACGAATTGTCGAGAATGCCTTCGGTCGGCTGAAAGCGCGGTTCAGATACACAATGAAGCGCATGGAGTGCAAGCTCCCAACAGCAAAGCAGGCACTCAGAGCTGCATGTGTCCTGCACAACATTTGCGAGGCACTCAACGACCCTATTGAACAGCAGTGGGTGCAAGAGGCGCATGACTTCGACGGGCTGTACGCACAGCCAGTACATCGCACAGATGTAGCCAACGGCCACGGCCGTGAAGTGAGGGCAGCCCTTGCCTCGTACTTCAAGAAGAAGAACCAACTTCCTCAGTGAAGGTCGCTCAAGCTGGACTGTGATCAAACGTGTGTATGTGTGTGTGTGTGTGTGACCTATAACAAGGCTGTAGCATGTAATTAGCATTGTTGTTGCTGAAATAATTTTTTAGGAATGAGGTGTTTGGAGAGAAGAATGGGTGGCCATGCCCTCTGTCGAGAGCCCTGTTGGCGGAAGCTGTTCTCCAGACTGTCGACGAGTGCGCATTGATCCTCATGGTTCGAGCTGGACAGAACTGCCTCTCACCCCTCAATGTTGGTTCCGCTGTAGCGTGTGTTGCAGCAGTTACCTGACAGATATATATACCATAGCAAACAAGTCCAGTTTTTGCCTGCACAATTTCCACTGCACTGGAAATGAGTGTGTCGACAGCATGTAGTTTATATGGGCCGGCATACATAATGTTTATAGCTATCTGTGGTTAAAGAAACCCTGGACAATGTGACACATCACAACATAAAAACAAGAAATGTAGCTGGGGATATTGCACCAGTTTATTTTTTGCACAGCTCAGAGAGCACATCAATTAGCCTGTCTTCCCTCTCAGCAGCTTTGATCTCTCTCTCAGCAGCTGCCTCCTGCAACTTTAGTTCACGTTCTCTGAACGAAAACTCTTTATCTTTAGAATTTTCAAACGATATACGCAGCCTGCGTTGCTCTTCAATCAGCTGACCGAAGAAGTTTTCCTTCTGCTGCCTTCCACGCCTAGTGGTAGGAGGCTGCAGACTGCCACATGGCGACTGCCTCTGTGAAATGTTTTCGGCAAGTGGCTCCGAAGAATTTGCAGCACATTGATCTAAATGTGCAGATTCCCTGCACGCTGCTGGCGACTGGCTGGACTCCAAGTTGTACTGGTCAGTGTCCTCTCCATCAACCATGTTGCGGAACAGCTGGAAGAATAATATATGTTGGAAACGATACCATGCATGTGCAACAATACAGGAAATACCACGTCGACTAGACAGCATATGTAGTAAACCGCATAACTTATTGTGTGAAACATTATACATAACTGCATTATGATACATCATGGTCACTATCAAATTACCTCTACAGCAATTTCAAAGTGAAGGTTAGCAGGGAAAAATGTAACCACTGGCTTTCTTTGTGGACAACACAAATACTGACATGCCACTGCAGTACCATTTCAACAGCATGCATTCATAAACACATTTCAGATCCTTTGCAAATGCAGTATAATTTTTCTTACTTCTTCCGCTGTGGACTCCAGGTGACAGCCTGTCTCTTGAGCCAGGCTTGAATCATTGGCTGGCAATGTGCCCAAGAACTTGTGCAGATCCCAATAAAATTTCCACACAATGGCACCTTGCCCTGTGTTTTTCTTGCTGAGCTCTCTGCAAGAAATAACACTGTGGTGTTTTATACTAATGCGGGCATGCACGGTACTGCTCGGTCGCGTAGTAATATATTTTCTGCACTGCCGACGCACTATGCTTCGCGTGTCGGCAATAATAGCAATGTCACGACTGCGCTAAAGAATATAATCTTGAATCGGAATAAGGTGCGCATCCTCAGAACAGAACCCGCACGATTATAGCACACGCATCCGTAACAAGCAATTTAAATGCGCAGTACGAAAGCGCGGAAGCTTAACACATTGCATTCCTACTCGGTTGCTGCAAACTGAAAAACTAATTGGTGCAGCGCAGATGTTATTGGTTATGGCAAGAAAAAAAAAAAAAAAAGACTGCGACAAATATGCAGCTGGTTCATCACACATGCACACTGACTAGCTGCCTGCTAAAGAAAGCTCGAGGCCTATGCACGGCTATTCCTGTAAAGCGGATTAGGATAGCTGGTTGGAGAAAAAAAAAATCTTACCTGTACTTGTTCCCGAGATTCTCCATTTTGCTTTTTATAGCCTTTATCCCCTTCTCAATGCCTTCCGCCCGAAGGGCTTCTTCAATTGCAGAGTAAACTTTAGCGTTTCGCTTTGTCCGGCGCAGGTCGCACAGGTGGTCCTGCCACACTCTGATCAGGACAAAAGTTTCTGCCTCGGTCCACTGCGCTCGATATCTGGCTAATTCCTCAGCCATTGCTTGTAGAACTGAGAAAATCCTGCTCCTTTCAATACAAGAAATGGCACTGGCACACTGCCGTAACCGTAACGCCGTAACCACTCGTGCACGTGTGCTAGCATCCAGCATATAAACAAACATGGCCGCCCGTCATATGATCTGCTGATAGCGAGAGTGGTATTTTTTTTTTACAGCGCTGTTTGCTATGTTTTATATAAATAAATAGATGCTTATAAAATTGCATATGAAAAATGTCATTATCTTGTTACTTATTTTATTTTGGGGATTAATTTTACTGAGTCTCTGGTTTCGAGATAACACATTCCCTCGGACGATCGCGAGCGAATGCGTTCCCCAAACTCATTCGGTGCCTAATGTCGTTTTCATCGAATGTCATTACATTTTCCCGTGTGGCAGCAAACAAATGTCATTTTGAACGAATGTCATTCGATAAAAATGACATTAAATTTGCCGTGTGGCACGGGTATGAGTCGGCTGCGCTTACGGCTTCTACTGTCTGCTAGCCGCATCTGCTTTGTGCTGTGGTTTTCGTGCTATTTGATCGCATTCAGGGCAACAAATGAGGGAATAATAGACGATTTACTTGTCCACGCTGCCTGCATTCCAATTTTACTTCATGAAACGATACTGCACTGCTAGAAAGTCTTTCCAACGTGGCATCAGCGTGGCTATAAACGGCAAAACCTTCGTTGCTGCTCCGGCGCATTCCTTACTACAATGCTCAGACACGCGTCCGTGAAAGCGCAAAAAGTTGTTATTGCTTCCGGGTTTAAAACATATCTGCGATGTCATTACGCTGCGTCCGCCGCCGCAGGAAGTTTTCGAGTCCAGCACCGGCAAGGCTGAACTTGTTACTATGCCCGGCGAATGGCCTTGATAATTATCGTTCCATATAATACTTTGTGCAAATCCCCGTGGACGAAGGAAGTTAATATTGCTTATTTTTTAATATAGGACTGATACCTATATGAACACTGTGCTCCGATGGACCTTCACAATTCCTAGTACAGCACGCGCACTACTATTCCCATCCTGTTCCCACTCTCTGTCTGGACGTTAAGCCGCTGATGCATCTCGTTAGCGTGTAGACAACAATACAGCAGATCACATATTTTATATGTTATTGGCTAAATGCACCAAACACGTGAATTTGCCGGCGAAACGTGGCAAGTGAACGACGTGATTCCGTGCACTCTGATCCTCCTCACATATGTAGCTCCTATTGCGGTCACATCGTGCTCCTATTTCGTGAAAACAAATGTATTAGCAGATACTGCTGTCTCTGAAGTCAAATCGCAGAGGTCTGCCTTGTACCCAGATGCAATGTCAATCTCCTTAGTGGACGCGTACTCGAGCAGTACTGACTAATGCGCAGTTTTTGCAGCAAAGTCCTTCTCCTCTACAATGCCGCTTCTTTGTTTTTCTTTCTTGACGGAATTGAAGTATTTCGATTGTTTTTTCGTTGTCCATGTCATGGATGAGCTCAGTAGTGAGACGGGCACCAACTGTTCAAGCCCATTTAGAGTCTGTACCGGTTTCTAGCATTTCAGAAAAACTGTTTTTCTTAAGTTTCGGGAGGGGTGTGGAGCGGGGGGGGGGGGGGGGGGGG
>JAJIZL010026165.1:92772-104756 GCA_023969395.1 Amblyomma maculatum
AATATGCCTTATGGTAAGCTTGCGTAATAAAAAAAGAAAAAACGGCGTGCGCATGCAGTAGTGCAATGATCGAGTGACACAGTTCGGCACAGTGTTACAAGTGGCTCACAAATGCACATTTATTTTTGTCCCAGCTTTTCCAGGAACAGCGGGTGCAGATCATCAGCCAGCTGGATGGAATGGAAGTGGACCTCGCAGGAGATGGGCGTTGCGACTCTCCGGGCTACAGCGCCAAGTACTACACGTACAACGTTGTTATCATTCAGACTGACCATATTCTACAATGGGAACAGGTAAGAATAGGAGAGGTAAGGCAATGCTGCGATACGAAAATTGGCAAGCTGCAATTCATATTAACTGTGTGAAGTCAGCTGCAGTGCCCAATAGTGCGAGCATGGGGCCTGGCCTCAACTTAACGAGTCTCAGTGCAGTCTTTAACAAAAGGCGACAATTTCTGCATATTATTAGGAGAAATTATTTTCAGCCTTACCAAAAGTGCCCTTGGCAAGTGCTGCTTGTATGTCTATACATAAAAAGAATCAAATTAATCATTATATAATACAAACAATTGAATTACAAAAGGTTTAATCGTTGCAAATTATTGGGGAAGAGATATATTTGCTGATATATATTATTATGTATTGAGTTTTTAATTTCATCTATCTACAGACCGCCACCCAGCTATCCGGACATATTGCAAGAGCAGCAAATCGCCCATACAGCACTACTTTGATGCTTGGCGCATTACTAAAGATGCATGCAGTTGCTTGCTTTAATAATTAGGGCGAATACATGGTAATAACATTATTCTATACTGCATTTAAGAAGTTGGAAGCTGTGAGCAGGTCAAACGGCTGTGAAGCAGTAGAACCATGGATCCAGACAATCGCAAGTCTATGTTGCTGCCCTGGGCCAGGGTAATGGTGACCTGATCATCAGCATGTGGTGCAGCCTGTTGAACCACATATGCGATAAGCGTGATGGCCATGATAGACCATACAGCAAATGCCTGCATTAGATCCTTGCAAACAGGCAACGGATGAGCAGAGGTAATCTTTTTTGTATAGGTTTTTTTTTGTAAAGTTTTCACTTTGATGTTGTTTGGAAGGTGCACAGCTCACACTTGTGGCATTTGTCAACCAATGATAAATTTAAGAGATAGGTAATACAAATAGAACTTCACGGAAAAAACTTTGTGCACATCCGCACATAACAGCAAGTTCACATATGCCATAGCCGAGAAAGAAACCTCCAATGAAGTGAAGAAACAAAATAATGTAAATGTGAGTGCTGAGACTGCAAGATATTTTAATAATGAGGCAGCTTGGTTATACATGCTAGTATGGAACACAAATACAATGGGATTTTCCATACTGTCCTATACTGACAATTTTAATGAAGACAAAGTGTAGCATGTTTGCTCGACAACATCTCTTAGATTTCTTTTCACCGTAATATAGTAGTACAAGACCTGGGGTCTTTTTAAGAATATGATGCTAAAACTGTTTTCAGCTGCAATGCAGCAGCTGTAAGCAGGTTCAGCATCTACAATTGACTAGAATACACACCAACACTGCAACTCATCTGCCAAATATTTATATATATTTTTCTATGTATATATTTTTAACAGATTCATGTGCTTTCAAGAATCTGTACTCCATTCTGAAGAACGCCCGGTTTTTGATTGACACTCGACAACTGTCTCCCAAAGCCCAAACATCTTCCCTTGAATCTTTTCACAACTTTGTCATCAAGTTTGCTCCCAAATCAATTGCATACTCGGATGGTGGGATGCAAGTAAGGTTTGTTGAATGAAAGAGAAGACTAAGACATTATTTTTCACTCCAGTGTGACTATGTAGTCCAGCTTTTCTGCATGGCATGTGCAAACAATAAGTCCTTGCATGAAACTTTTAATGTATGTACATAATATTGTCATTATAAAAGGAACAGAGACCATAGGAAATAGAACACAGTGCGAAAAAGAAAAACAGAAGTTCATATCAATTGCTCCATTTCCTTTTGCTCCTTTTGATTCTTCAACTTGCTAAGCAGCCCATTGGAACTTGCAACTAAGGAGATCGCTTTTAGTTCGTGCTATGGAATAGCCCTGGAGGGCTGAAAAATTGCTTTGTGACCAATTTCAAGCACCTCAAAACAATCTTTCTCATGGTCTAGTGCTGAGGTTTACAGAAAAAGAGTTCAAATGTTTTTTTTTGTTTTTTTAATGTGAGGAGGGGGAAGCTGCTGTGTTACTGGACGCATTTGGCGCCTTCATTTTGTGGAAGTTGGGCTTGCTTCTTGACTTCAGTCTCCTTAGTGCAGTGCTTGATCTGGAGCTCTCATGGTATTAGGCCAGGTAAAATGAGACCCTACAATTGCGATTCACAGGAGTCGACCCTGACACCTACCAAAAAAAAAAATGCCCACCACGTAACTCAATCCCAACTTCTGCATAAAGTAGGCACTCAATGCACCTTATGAGCCAGCTGCCACAATCCTTCCATCCTGATAGTAAATACACTGCTGTAAAATTAGCTGAACTTATCTTGTGTCTTTCTTTTCGAAACTTGGAACACTTCCATGTCAAAGGTAGTTATCATACATTTGGAGGAGACTGCAGTGCACACTTCTGACATTCAAGGATGCTTCATATAATATGGTAAAAACATATTTGGTAGAACGGTAGCACTAGCCATTCTGTAATCCCCTTCCATGGAAAAAGTGAGACAGGAAGCTATAGACGTACTGCACAGGCCACCAAGGGTCCTCATTGAAAGTCATTGCTGTTATATTAAAATAGGCAGATGGGATGAGATAAAGAACAGTGCACCAGGAATACATACAGACAGAAATGACATGAGCTGAGACACTGCAATGACACAAAGTTGAGGGCGAGCATGGAGGGCTGGCTGGAAAAACACCTCGTCTCTCTTTTGGGCTCCTCATCTTTGTGAAGTCCCAAGACAAAGGTTGTTTTTAAAGAACTGGAAGTTATCAGCGCAAATTTCCGACCCCTCTAGAACCATCTCGAATGTCCCGAAGCTAATGTATTGAAACTGAAAGAATGCTCAAGGTTCACTTAATCACTTGGACTAATGATGATCGCTAGAATACAACAGCAGGGAGAACACGGGTGATCCACGATATGAAGTTGTATAGCCCATGTCATACATTCATTTTGCTGCTTGAAGATCATTGCATCGCATTCTTAATTTGATATAAAGGTGCTGGATATAGAAACTAAAACAGAAGCAATCTCTGCTGCAGTGCTGTGAATATAATGCATAATGGTTTCTTATGGTAGCCTCTACTTGGCATAATTTTGCTAGTAGGCAACACGAAACACATTTTTTTCCAAAGTATGAGAAATTCATTCATATTTACCTTCTTTTTAGGTCATCATCTGGCTGTTATTCACTTCAATGAAAATTCTTCTAAGCTCCAGGCACAGAAAAAGAAAGTAGAGGACGGCTGGAAAGTGAAAATGGCAAAATCAAGAAAAGGACATTTCAGTGTCGCTCCAGTAAAAATGGAGCATACATTTGTAAGTTAAAACTTTGTTCTACTTATATTATCACACAAAAAACTAAGTGAACTGTTGTAATCACGATGACTATTTCACGCAGCGTACGCCCAGAGACTCCTCCAGGATGCGGAGAAACGGTCTCAGGGCTCTTCACACAAAGACACAGCTGCAAGCATAGCTTCAGAGCGCCACCTTATGACTGATGCCTATGAAAGACCGTCAAAAGAAGAACTAATTGCTGCACACAGGCACAGATTTGTGCTTCATCATGACTATTCAATTGCACAGCACAACTGTCAGTATACTTAACCCAAAATGCTCAACAGACTGGTATCAGCGAGGCACAGCATTGGCCGCTGGAGCCAAAACAATTGTTTCAATATGTTTGCTGCGACTAACAATAGCTGGAGTGCAGTTTCATAGGACTTTTTTTGTCGTAGTGAGTGCAGTCTTGTACCCATGTCTCTGTGTTTCGCTTCTGGCTGCGGCCAAGCAAACGGGCACACAAAACATGTTGCTGTTTGCTTATCGCGGCAACTCCACATGGTGTGCGACCGCTCGCAGACCCTTCAAATATTGCATCAAAGCTGCCGCTAGAAACAAAAAAATAGGAAAGAAAGAGCAACTGTGGGTTCAGGGTGTGTGTAAAGCTAGATAGCGAATAATTATGCCGATCAGAGTTGTTCAGCTTCTTGAGGTCAAGCTGGAAGTAAATGGAAGTAATTAAAGTGAGCCGACTTCACAAGTGACCATGCCACATCTCTCTTTTCACAGGCTCGCTGTTCCGCATCCGTCAAGGTCCACAGTTTACAAGACAACAGTGTAATTGCGCTTATTATTATTATGTGCGCGATATAATACTGTGTTCTTAGCGGTAGTTTATACTGCTGAGCGACTAAGAAAGCACAACGCTTCGCTGCGGAGAGAAGTTTTTTTTTTTTTTTTTTTTTTAATAACGTCAATTGTTTACTGCCTCAGGATATAATGGAATATGCTCTAGGACTTATCTAGAGAAATGCTGTAGGCCTTCTCTCGAAATAAAGTTGTTTTCTTTGTATCTTCGGTGCCTCCTTATCACTGCACGTCATGTAGTGAAACCTTGCAAGGGGCAGATACAGCATGCGAATGCTAATACGTGTTTACCGCGGCGTCTTGTATCTCTCCGGCCTAACCGCTCAGTAGTTTGTGGTGAAACTGCACACGGAGCTTTGATATTGCGGTAACTTTTATTTGCTCGCAGTAAGTTAGGTAAGGGTGCTTAATTCGTTGCTGCTGCGTACAATGCGAACCCGCAATCTGCGCCAGTATCGGGGGCCGAAAGCTGGCAACGCCGGCACATGATACCACGGGTTCGCGCATCGCGCACGGCCGAGCCAGGTAGGTACAGTTGTCTTAGCTAATTTACTATAAGACAAAAGTTCATATGCTACAAACTTACTACGTGACAAAACAAGTTTGATGCAATCAAGTCAGCAGTTGAAGCGGTAGGATTTTAAAAGCTGCCATAGTATTGATACATCACAACAATGACTAACTCATTGCACCCGTGAAACCGTCGTTTATCTGTGCGCTATATTCAGGCTAGTAAACACATTACTTACCAGCGTATATTGTCGCCTTGACTCGATCCGAGGTGCGTATTTTGGTTTGGTGGACACGGGAACGGAGCGGTTGCCTCCGAAATTTTGCTGCACTACGTACGGCGCGGTGCACTGGGGCACGGCATTCAAGGCACCGACCTAATGCTGGAGACCGGTAAGCCGATTTCGAAGTCCATTTCGCATGGGAGACACAAAAAACGAAGCATACACAGGCGGAAAGCGCCCCGCAGGGAACTGAAACGAGGTCAGTCGCCTCGCGCGACCGCGCCGTGGTTACCGGTTACCGTGGTCACCGCGGTGCCCGAGTGACACCGGAAGTGCCAGGAAAAAAGCTTTCAAAAAATGTTTCTGTCAACAAAACATTATAATTTTCTTTCCTGATAACTAAAAGTTAAGCGTACTACAATTATTTTGGCATGAGTGGTAGTTTCATGGATGCGCGACGTCGCAAAGAAGCGGAGCAATAGTCATTCGAAAACGCGTGTACGTAAACGCGTTGCACGGAGGAGGCGAGGGACCGCAAAAGTGGAAGGAAAGAGAGCGCCAACTTTCGAATAGGATTGCGGGACCTGTGCTGCGCTTAGACGTGTTTTATGACGTTCAGATGTGTATCGCAGCATAACCTAGCGACAGAGATAGTTTGCGAGCAATGCTCGGGAGGTGTTCGTGGGCCCCTTTAAACACGGCGGAAACGCGCGCGGCGGCCGATAGGTGGCAGAAATATTGCGTACGGTCTATTCGGTTCAGCAGCGTTGAACCCTTCTCATTTTTTAATTACTTTGTTCATTGCCTCAAGGCAAAACGGAACATGTCAAACAAAAAATTAAAAGGAGTGTAAAGAAGACAAAGAACAGAAAACGCTGCGGCATCGCCATCACCATCGCTTGTCTCCAGCGCCCATCTCTCGCGCTGAAGCTGTGCCCTGCGGCTGGCAATTCGACCCTGCTGTGCCCGAATTACTGGCAGCGCTAGACGTTTAAACCATTTATTAGATCCATATTTCACTTGGTGGAGGTGCTGGGCATCCCTGGGCACACTACACGCTACTGCCGGCGCGGAATAAATATGGCCTTTGCTGCACGGCCTGCGCCCCCTTATTTGGCCCCCCAGTTCCCAGTCCCATCTGGTCCTCCAACAGCACCCCCTGATCCTCCGGACTTCCTCCCTCGTCGTTCGCCATCACCACGTCGCCGCTCCATTTCGCCAATGCGCCGACGACCTGCTTCCCAGCCGGAAAACTAACCGCCGCAGTTCGCGAGGCACGAACTGCGTATTGGACAGAATTTCAAAGTCTTTGTCTTAATCCCGCAAATGTTATTCCTGTAATCGTTGAAGGTGTTCATACTCATGCGCTCGTCGACACCGGTGCCGCTGTATCAGTTATTAGCCAAAAACACTGCCGCTCCATCCGAAAGGTGACTACGCCTCTCGAGGGGCTATCGCTTTGTACCGCATCCGCTCAAATTATACAGCCGACAGCTATCTGCACTGCTCGCGTCGTCATTGCTGCAGCCTTGTACATCATCGAATTCGTCGTTCTCCCCACATCTTCTCATGACGTCATTATCGGTTGGGATTTCCTGTCCCAGCATCATGCTATCATTGACTGCGCCAGTCCTCAAGTAGAGCTCATTGAATCGAGTGATGCACCGTCTGATGCCCTGCTCCACGAGCCGCGTCCTCGTTTTGCGGCCAAACTCCTCGTAGCTCATGAAACAACCATCCCACTCGTTAGCGCTGTTCTGGTTCTCCTCACTGCCTCTTTTACTACCGCCGCGACAGTCCTCTTTGTGCCCTCTAACGTTGTCTGCCGCCGCCGCCACTTACCGCTGCCGTTTGCCGTCCTTGACATGAACAACGGCGCTAGCACACTTTTGGTTGTCAATCCTCTTGCGTATCCCGCTATGTTGATCGAAGGGGAGTGCCTTCCCGTGGACCTTCTGTTCGCTTTTAATGATGAGTCATTCCCTGTTTGCCAGGTTGACGCCTTGACCCCAACTCGTGTGGCTTCCGATCCGCTAGAGCGGGACCTTTTTGACCATTCTGTGGACAGAGCTCTAGAGCCGCGCCACCGCGAGCAACTTTTTGACCTTCTACACCAATTCCGCTCCTCCTTCGACATCCCGCAATCTTCCTTGGGCCGCACGACGACCGTTTCCCACCTCATCGACACTGGCGCTCATCCACCTCTCCATCAGCGGCCATATCGTGTGTCCCCGACTGAGCGCCGTGTTATTGCCCAACAAGTCGATGACATGCTGCAACGCGGAGTAATTAGAGAATCCTGTAGCCCATGGTCTTCTCCTGTGGTCCTAGTTAAAAAGAAGGATGGCTCCATACGATTTTGTGTTGATTATCACCGCCTCAACAAAATTACTCGTCGTGATGTGTACCCCCTCCCACGAATCGACGATGCCCTAGACTGCTTGCAAGGCGCAGAATTCTTTTCCTCACTCGATTTACGCTCCGGGTATTGGCAGGTGCCCATGGCAGAGACGGATCATGCTAAGACAGCCTTTATTACTCCAGACGGACTATACGAATGTAATGTTATCCCATTCGGACTCTGTAACGCCCCAGCCACATTTGAAAGAATGATGGACACTGTACTGCGTGGCCTGAAATGGAACATCTGTTTATGCTACCTCGATGATATCGTCGTCTTTTCAACCTACTTCCCGACCCACCTGACTCGACTTCGCCAGGTCATCACCTGCCTAACCCGCGCCGGTCTTCAACTGAACCTCAAAAAGTGCCGCTTTGGTGCTCGCCAGCTCACAATACTCGGACATGTGTGTAAAGATGGAGTTCTGCCTAATCCTGAGAAGCTGCGCGCCGTCGCTGACTTTCCGAAACCGACAACTTTGAAACAACTGCGAAGTTTCGTGGGCCTCTGCTTGTACTTTCGTCGTTTTGTTCGGAATTTCACAACCATCATAATCCTCCTTACACAGCTCTTGAAAGGCACCCCTAACCTCTGCTCTTGGTCGCCAGCATGCGGTGATGCATTCGCGACACTGCGCAATGTTCTGACGTCACCGCAAATCCTTCGCCATTACTACCCTACAGCACCTACAGAACTTCACACCGATGCCAGTGGTGTCGGCCTCGGCGCCGTCCTCGCCCAGCGCAAGCCTGGTTTCTCCGAATACGTTGTCGCCTACGCAAACCGTGCTCTTACCAAAGCCGAGTTCAACTACTCCGTTACCGAAAAGGAGTGCTTAGCAATAGTGTGGGCTGTAACGAAGTTCCGCCCTTACTTATACGGCCACTCCTTCGAGGTAGTTACAGATAATCACGCTCTCTGCTGGCTCGCGTCTCTCAAGGATCCGTCTGGCCGTCTCGGGCGCTGGGCTCTCAGGCTTCAGGAATACGACATCCGTGTAGTGTACCGCTCTGGCCGCAAGCACTCTGACGCCGACGCTCTTTCTCGGTCACCGGTGCGGTCGCCTAACTCATCGTCCCCTCCTCAAGCATCCTTGTCAGCACTCACCATTGAGGATATGCCTTTCGAGCGACGACAAGATTCTTCGGTTTCTAACCTGCTAGATATCCTTGGCACTACTTCCGCGGCTATGCATCCTCGGCACTCCGCCAACAGGCCTGCCATTTCACCATTCGGGACGGCCTTCTCTACCGAAGGAACTACAACTCAGACGGCAGAACGTGGCTTCTTGTCATTCCGCGCCACCTCCGCTCCGAGGTTTGTGCCCACCATCACACTGACCCGCAAAGCGCTCATGCCGGCGTCCTGAAGACTTATGATCGAATTCGTCAGAGGTACTACAGGCGGGGAATGTACAATTTCGTACGGCGCTACATTCGCTCTTGTACCGCCTGTCAACAACGCAAGATTTCTCGCCACCCCGCTGGCCCTCTCCAGCCTTTACCGTGTCCAGCTCACCCGTTTGATCGCGTGGGAATCGACCTTTATGGTCCGCTACCATGCAGTGCCGCTGGTAATCGATGGGTCATCGTCGCCGTCGACCACCTGACCCGTTACGCCGAGATTGCGGCACTTCCCGCGGCGACAGCCCGAGAGGTAGCCCATTTTCTTCTGCACCACTTCATTCTTCGACACGGCGCCCTTCGCGAGCTACTGAGTGATAGAGGTCGTGTCTTTCTTTCCGAAGTAGTCCAAGAGTTCCTGTCGTCTTGCAAGTCGATACATCGGGCTACAACTGCGTACCACCCGCAAACAAACGGCCTCACGGAGCGCTTCAACCGCACGCTTGGGGACATGCTCGCAATGTATGTTACATCTTAATCTGGAAGCTCCAACTGGGACCAGGTACTGCCATTCGTAACGTTCGCGTACAACACTGCCACCCAAGCAACAACTGGTTTTTCGTCCTTCTTTCTCTTATACGGCCGTGAACACCTTGTACTCTGGACACAATTTTGCCATACCATCCAGATGCCTCTGAGTACAGTGCTTTGTCAGATACTGTACAGAAAGCCGAGGAATGCCGTCAGCTAGCTCGCACGTTTACCTCAAACGCTCAAGGCTATCGCAAAGATCAGCATGATAGCGATACCCCTGCTCCCACGTTCCTGGCCGACAGCTTCGTTTGGCTATGCGTTCCTGCCACCAAAGAACTAGAAACCAAATACCACGGACCTTATCGCGTCTTGGAACGCACATCCCCTGTGAACTACGTCATCGAGCCAGTCACCCCTTCTTCCGACCACCGCCGTCGCGGCCGCGAGGTTGTCCAAGTTAGCCGCCTCAAGCCATATTACAACCCTCTGGTCGCCTCTTCTCCCTGAGTCGCTAGGATGACAACTTCTTCACGTGGAGGAAATGTAAAGAAGACAAAGGACAGAAAACGCTGCGGCATCGCCATCAACATCGCTTGTCTCCGGCGCCCATCTCTCGCGCTGAAGCTGTGCCCTGCGGCTGGCAATTCGACCCTGCTGTGCCCGAATTACTGGCAGCGCTAGAAGTTCAAACCATCTATTAAATCCATATTTCAGGGGTATTAAATGAAAGAAAAAAGGTTGGCTGTTCTAATAAAGTTCGAGAGAGACTGGTGATAAAGTGCTTGAGTACAAGCAATGTAGGAAGATGGGTTGTTCGGAGAAAGGCCCACTGCCGTCAGGGGCCGACTTTTCGTCAGCTTCAGTGCCGGGCAAACCCACAACAAATGGTGAATATCTGCTTCATTATTTTGCAACTTGCAGATAGAACATCCTGGACGTTGATATAAATATCGATATTGAGGCCATGTTTGTGTTATAGCAGGTGTGAGGGAAACACCGACATGGATTCTAGAGACAAGCTGGCGTCGCAAGACAATGATTGGTTGATGGGTTCTGTGACACCACATGACGCGGCCGCTTTGACAGCAGACAGCTGCCGAATTGGGCGTCTCCTTTTAGTAGGGCGGGTGCCTTGGATCCCGACACATTACACAACGCACAGGCATTGCAGTATGCCTTCCTTAGGCACGACAGCATGTCCATATGGTGCAGTCCTTCACAGAATGTGGTAACTTTGAAAAAGAGTAAATGCCATTTAATGCAGGCACAAATTAGGAACTTAATGACAAAGGAGCCGCATGTACGCGAACGAAGATCATTAAAGGGAGCCGCAGAGTTGTGCTGCTTTCACTCTCGCGTCCTGCTCTTAAAGACGGAGCCCAACTGTTCGTCAGATTTTTCCCTCCTCTTCTTGTCTCGTTTCTCTCTTCTTTATCTCCGGCTCAGTGCTTTTTTTACCTCTCCCTGTTGTTTACCCGTGTGCCTGCAACAGCATTCCTTATTACCATTTCTTTGATCCTCCGTCCCTTCTGAGCAGCCTAGCGGAGGTGTCCCTTTCCAGAGGCTTCCAAGCGCTGTGAAGCCTTTATCCCGAGCACTCATTATTTTTTCTCCTATTTATTCCTTTCTATCTACAATTGCCGCCCCTCTCTTGGTTCTCTCGTATCTCTCTACTGATTGCTTCTATCGGTGACCTCGGGCAGATCTCATGCATTCGACGTCTGAGGTTGGGCTCGGTATAGCGGTTCACGCAATAAATCTACCGCGGCGTAGGGCCACAGAGTCGTCCCCGAAAACTGTAGTGGTGCAGTGGCGCCCTCATAAATAAAGGCGGCAGAAAGTGGAATCTCCTCATCCTCCTCCAGCCATTGCCACCTAATCCGGCATGCCCACCTCTGGCGTTACCATCCAACCACCGTCGCTTCACATGCCACATCCTTTCGAATACTGTCAAGAGAAAGAAAGAAGCAAAGTTGAGAACAAACTAAGAGTGCCGCCTCTCCGTGATGTTCATCCGGGATGAGTGGCGAAGAAACAGAACGACTGGCTTAGAGACGTTTTACCTTCTCGCTTACTTCAATGCTTTGTTGCAGAATGATAGTGATAGAATAAAGAATGATATGAAACATCTGTATAAACATAAAAATATCGTAATGTACTACTAAAACTCATGGTACAACATTTCAAATATTGAAGCATGCCAAGTGTACGTCATCGTAAAATCGTTAGTTATTTTTTTCTTTAAAAAGCTCCGCCGGGCTGGCGCAGTGGTTACAGCGCTCGACTACTGTTCCCAAGAATGCGGGATCTAATCGCGGCCTCAGCGGCCGCTCTTCCGTGGAGCCGAACAGCAAGAAGCCCGTGTGCCGCGTAATGTCAGTGCACGTTAAAGAACCCCAGGTGGTCTAAATTTCCGGAGTCCTCTACTACGGCGTCTCTCATAGCCTGAGTTGCTTTGGGACGTTAAACCCCACAAACCAAACCAGTAGCAAGAAGTAAACTGGTTAGTATGTGTTCGATGCCAAAATATTTCCACTCAAGTGCGCGCGCGCACACACACACACACACACACACACACACACACACACACAC
>JAJIZL010026165.1:112599-150159 GCA_023969395.1 Amblyomma maculatum
TTTCCAACTCCACAGGACTCGTTCAGGCATCCGGCCGCATCGGCTGTCGCATAGGTTCCCGACCTGCGCGCCCTTCTTTAACTTGCGTTCGGACTCCCCTGCTTTTTTCAAACGATGTCCATATTAACGAGACAAAAATACATGGGCCCAAGTGGGCTCTATGCATTCTTCCCCTGTCCATTGTTCAAACAGCGAGTTTTTACATTAACGAGGCATAAATACATTGAAAACATTTCGTCCCCAGAAAAACTGTTCATAATTCGGGTCGTCCATATTAACGGGGCACGAATTTTCCATAAAACCTACTCATGAAACGATCTGTCGTGATGACTAAATCCCCAACAAAACAAACAAAAGAGGAAAGACAGCAACACACCAAATAATCACAAAACTCGGCCAACGCCGAGTAAACAAATGTACCTTCAGAAAATTTCAGAGGAACGCTGTGGATGTTACGAGGTCCCAACCGGTCACTCCTAGGTGTTTATCTATAATTCTGTGATCCCGTGGCGTATTGCAAGAATTGGCGAAATTTCTTCCTCGAACACCATGCTTACATTAAAAAATTACAGGGTTCGGAACTGCTAGGAAAGAGGGTTAAACGTGAACCACTTTGCAGTCAAATTTCGCCGGACCAAAATGTCCAACTCCCCCCCCCCCCCCCAAAAAAAAAAACAAAAAACAAAGAAAAAACGATACAAATACTTGTACATCCGAACAGAATACTGGATACCATTTCTCCAACAAGTCTGAGACGAGCTTCTTTGTGTTATTCACTTGTTTTCCTTTAAAGACTGAACTAATAGATTACACGCTGGTGGCTTCGAAGCTGCTTCATCGCATGCACTACACGTGCATCCAGAGAAACCGTTTCCCCGTTAGTGTCGTGTAGTTACAGCACATAAATGTAAAATAAAGACAACAACAACAGAAAGGAGACGATCAAGCAGCCTGGAGGGACCGTGCTCCCGGCTGTGCACGCGTTCCTCCCTTCGCCGTCCGCCTCTAGGCTCTAGGTTTTGCTCATGCAGTGAATGCCGAACTGTCCACACCAAATGGAGCAGCGAATGTGTCAGCTTCGTTTTCAGAGACTACATCGCGCTTTGCAATACTTGCAAAAAAATAAAAAAATAAAAAGAGAAACTAAATGACCGCTCCGGTAAGTGGAAAGGAGGGTTGTGCTATGGGCCTCTGGAAAGATGCCAAAGAAAGAGCCAAATGTGAGGGAAGAAGCCTGTTCTCTGTTCGCCAGTACACGAACGTAAATGCCATAAAAGAAAATATATATAAAAAAATACTATGTTGACGAAAGTATACAAAATTTCGTACACTAAATAAAGAAGAGAACTGCGCTTCCCAGAGGGTATAGAAGGCTTGAGACATCGACTTAGTACTGCATTCCTCAGTGCTAGCATGTAATTGGTTTCATTCACATATATTTCAATGGATTTTTAAAGAAAAAACGAATGTCTGAATATATTACTCCCATATCTGACCACACAAACTTTCATCCGATTGATTTGTCCGTCTCGAGCAGACGGCAGCATAAAAGAGACATGCTCAGTTTGCCACACTAATTCGTCTGTCTAGACACCAAAATGTTGAGTCAGACAACATCTCAATAGTTTTTAACTTATAAAACATGTAGGAGAACGCTTCTCTCTTTTTTTTTTTCCTGCGCCTAAAGAGATTTCAAGATAGACCTGATATTATGGAGTTAAGAATCTCGTACCATCCAAACCAAGCAATCCTTCCTCCTGCATTGCTTGGTTTCACGAGAGTTTGAGAGAAACAAAGGGCCTTAGCGGAGCAAAAAGATTTTTGGTTTCATTGGGCTTTACTGTATATAAGCCCCATATAATTTTTTTGCCTCTTCTACCTAGGCAAATGGTTAACATGCGCAGGCTTTTTTCCTGTATACCAGTTGCGTCTTATAAGCTGTGCCGTCCGTCTCATCCTCTTGCATGTCTTACCGCTATATTGGTTATGTAAGAAACGCTAGCACCTTCATCCCATGCAATTTCACTGCACCATTTTCGGTTAAGGTTCCGTCTAATGTGCAGCGGGATCCTTCATCGAATGTAAAGCAGCAGCCGTGACGTCAGCGCCTGGGAACGGGCATGCACACGACAAACAGTTCTGCTTTGCGCCGTCTGCGCAAAAGACAATTTGCTTCGCTTTTTAGTTTGCTTGTTTGTTTGCGGCATCCGACAAAAGCATCGCGGGTTAGAGTGAGTTATGGGCTTTGCGCGCTCCTGGGTGTTTGAGCCGGCGGCAAGCATCGGCACAAACAAGACAGAGAAAACGGGGGTGGCGGGCGGGGGGCACGAGGAGTTCGTGTAGTAAAAAAAAAAAAAAAATCTTCCAACAAGACCAGAGGGAAGCCTGGGCAGGGGCTACGGCATCCGGTCGTCCGAACGGGGGGTAACCGAACACCAAGAGTCGACGGGCACACCGCGGCAGTACGCTCGAACTCCGCGTCAAAAGGGGCGCTCTTCGAAGTAAGCCGCGGCAACAGCAAAAAGCCTGGACCTCACAATTTCGACCTCACACAATTACGACCTCACTCAACCTCAAACTCATGCGTGAGGCTGAGGTCCAATTTCGTGACCTCACTCAAAATATTTTGAGCTCTCGCCGACCTCACCTCACTCCGTGAGGTTGAGGTCATTTTGAGGTTGAGGTCGACCTCATGAGGTCGAAACCTCATGAGGTTGCCCACCTCTGATTTAGACATTTATATATTTTACCAAAAAGTGCTGTTAGGGCGTCTGCGGTTTGAATTTTTTCGGCGGCTTTCGAGATAAAAGTCTCTTCGCCTCTTTTCTTCCAAAAAACCAGGCCAACACTATTGGGAAAGTGCAGCAGAGTAAACGCGGCGTTTCAACCAGATATCTTTTAAAACTGGGGAAAAAAAATCCTGGCGCAAAAAATCTACACACACACACAAAAGAGAGAGACAAAGGGACAACGAACAGGCGCCAACTTCCAACTACTTATTTCAGAATACAGGCACATGCATTTATATCGTCAAGCTACGCCCACTTAACAAAACGTGCATTATCAAAGCCGTGGCTTATCACCCCGCACTACGTTTGCACAGAAACTCATACTCAGCCACATACAAATTCACCGACGTTTCACTGACGCACAAGTCTGCCTTTTTCTTTATGTGAAAAGCTTCCAGTAATAGCCTGGCCTCTTTGTTTTTGCTCCTGCCATGAATCCTTGCCTCTTCTAGTCGAGGCTCACACTTGCACGCGTTGACATGCCTGACCAAATTGGCATATTTATCTTTATTACTGTCTACTTTTTTGCCATGTTCCCCAAGGCGTTTATTAATACATCTGCCTCTTTGACCTACATAGGATCTTCCACAGGTGAGGGGTATCTCGTATACCACTCCTTCCACACAGGGATGTTTTATTGTGCACTCTGGGCGTTCGGCGCCAGAAATCCGGGGTACAAGTTTACTTAACTTGTTAGGGACTGAAAATACCAGCGGTACCCTATGCCTGTTAGCCACCTTCTTTATATTGTGTGACACTTTGTGTATATAGGGCATAACTTCAGGCACTACCGTGAGGTCCCGCCCCTTCATGGCTCATCGGACTGATGCAACGTTTTGTTTTTTGGAGGATGGTTTCGGCGACGGCGGTCAACACCACCGAGGGGAAGCCAGCAGACAAAAGGCGACCAATCTGATTTTCCATACTAGAATGCATTTGGTGCGGACAGGACTTTGAAAGCGAACAATCAAAGCATAAAGAGGTGATGGCGCGCTTAACAGTTTTAGAGTACGCTGTATTGAGGAGTAGCAACCCCTTGCTAGTTCGAGGAGAGTAACCCCAACATAAATGGTCCTTCCGGAATGCCAATCTGAGGCCCAAAAACTAATGTTCTCTCATTTGGGAGCCATGTATAAAAACTAGTCCACGACCTTCGAGGTTAAAAACACTTCAAATATTGGACACATTAGCTTCAAAAGAATTGTCAAAATCAGTAGATAAAAGAATAAAATAATCATCTACATATCTAAGAATTTAAAAAACAGGTCCTGTTAAAAACAATTGGGCAAATTTCTCTTCTAAATAAGCTAAACAAATGTCCCATAAAATAGGGGCTACATAGCAACCTATACAAATGCCTTTTCTTTGTATAAAAGGTCTTTGATTAAACGATAAACGTGACCTTCAGATACTGCTCCAATAAATTCAGAAAGTTTTCCAGAGGCATACCGGTGGCACCCCGAAAGGCCATTTCACCTGTACCTTCAATACACGATTGTACAGACGCCAGCAGCTCAGCATGCGGTACGAAATGAAACAAATCCTCATTGTCTACAGAAAAAGCGGATCTAATTTCTGGATGCGTTGTAAAACAATCTACTAAATCTAACGAGTTCTTAGCTCGAAAAGGGTCATCCACCTCAAGAAGACTAAGCTTTTTTTGTAAAAACCGGCTAACGTTATGCTGCCAGGAACCATTTTCACTTACTATAGTTCTGAGCGGGATGTCAGGTTTGTGGGTTTTTGCAGTGAAGAACACTGAAAGAGAATTTCGTTTACTTTTGGCTACCTCACTTGCCAATCTCGGCAGTTGCAACTCCTTACAAAGGTTAATAAACTTTGTTTTCACTCTCACGGCCTGCTTTTTAATGGAGATAAAGTTCTTGTCGACCGTTTGCAGCGCTTTTTTATTGTAACTGCCTTTTTTCATGACGACGAACCTACCATCTTTGTCTGAGTGAAGAAGACACATCTCATTCCTTTAAAAGAAAGACGTAACACGCGGACATTACGCTCCAGTCGACTTGGCTCAGCCATAGTAGCATATCTTTTCAGGCAGTCCACTCCATCCAACAAACACCGTTCTTGGCTTTCTTGTTATTGGATGCTTTTCATATAAAGAAAAAGGCAGACTTGTGCGTCAGTGAAACGTCGGTGAATTTGTATGTGGCTGAGTATGAGTTTCTGTGCAAACGTAGTGCGGGGTGATAAGCCACGGCTTTGATAATGCACGTTTTGTTAAGTGGGCGTAGCTTGACGATACAAATGCATGTGCCTGTATTCTGAAATAAGCAGTTGGAAGTTGGCGCCTGTTCGTTGTCCCTTTGTCTCTCTCTTTTGTGTGTGTATGTGTAGATTTTTTGCGCCACGATTTTTTTTCTACTTTTAAAAGATGTTAGACCAATTAGCCCGGCAACATGCTTTATTGATCAACCAGAAATCTTTAAATAATTCTTTTGAAGCAGCCATATACTGGAACGGTATCTGGAATGAAATAATTTGCAGCCTATAGGTTTTTTCTAATGCTGGCGCATAACTAAATTCTGCGCACTAAAGCCTGAGCTGATTCAAGGGCAGTTAAGTGATGCTGGTAGCGACCCTTGGAGTTTTTCCTGGTCTTTCGAGCTTAGAAGTACCCCTTCCCTGTTTCACGTATTTATAGTGCATACTCCCTATGGCTGCTTTCGCTGCTTCAGGTTTCAGGTTTTTCATTTTCAGAAGTGTATTACACAAATTAGTATGATTTATTTGGTACAGAAGGAGATCCCAAAGCGAAGCTGTCAGGTGGACCTCCTATAACAAAATGCTTAAAACAAATGAACAAATATGGCAGAAGTTGAACTTTAAAATATTTTAAAATCCATGAACAACAAGAACAACAATACATAAAAAAAGAAAAACCTAACTGTGTGGTAATAATTACTTCGTTAATAAACATGTTTTGATGTTATTAGTGAAGAGCCTATACGACCGAACCGTTTTAACATATGAGGGTAGTGAATTCCATAGAGTTATAGCTGAAAACAAAAGGGTTTGTTTGCCATAATTAGTGTTAACTCTGGGGAGTAGCAAATTGTCGTTTTGGGAAAATCTAGTCAGATTAATGTTGATGAGGGAAGATGACGGAAGAGCAGTAATGACAATGTCACCATTGCGAGCGCTGTATATAAGTGTGGCTAATCTTAGGTGGAGCAGACTCCGTAAAGGGAGGATATTAAGATTTCGATATATAGGGGCAGCTGAGGCGGTGAACGGGGAAAAGGTAAGTACTATTCGAATTGCAGAGTTTTGTAAATGACGGATGCTTGACATATGAGTGAGATATGTAGTTCCCCAGGATGATATGCAGTAGGTTAAGTGACTGTGAACAAATGCAAAATAAAGCGTCCGAAGAATATGGGGCTTAAAGTAATGACGTGTACGAAGAAGCACCCTAATGCCAAAGGCAACGTTTTTGCATAATGATTCAGTGTGCATGCTAAATTTTAAATGTTCGTCTAGTAGGATGCCAAGAAATGTAGTACATTTAGAAAGTGTAAGTATGTGGTTATCCAAATAAAGCGGAGCAATATTAATCGGTTGTTTATTATGCGACTGAAAGACCATAAAATGTGTTTTTTTTTTATTAATTTCAAGCTGATTATCTTAACACCAATGAACTAGAATTGCAAGTTCAGCATTGAATGTTTTGATCAGGTCATTTATGTTTCTGTCGCTAGTATATAATGTAGTCTCATTGGCGTATAGAATGCAGTTAGATTTGGTGAAATAACTAAGCAGATCATTAATGTATATTAAGAAAAGCAATGGTCCTAAAATTGAACACTGTAGCTCACCTTGGTTAATAGATACTGGCTGAGATAAAAGGTCGGCAAACTTTACTATTTGAATTCTATCAGTAAGATAACCGCGTATGAATGTTAATGCTGGGCCGCACATTCCCAGAGGCTCCAGTTTGGAAAAAAGTATGGTGTGGTTAATTGTATCAAAAGCTTTAGTAAAGTCTATAAAAACTGCTCCTCTCCCAAAGTCTCTGGTCTATTGATTTTTAGATAGCGTTAGTTAGTACTAATAGCGCTAGCTCTGTTGAATAATTGGGACGAAATCCAAACTGGTGGGGAGTTAAGAGATTAAACTTTGTGAAATACTTTATTAGACGATTAACCAAACGTTTCTCTATGAGCTTGCTAAAAAAGGGCAAAACAGTTATTGGCCGATAGTTGGACATATTATTGCGGTCTCCTTTCTTAAAAGCCGATACTACTCTGCGCTTCTTTAACGCTACCGGAAAAACGCCTGTTTTAACCATTTTAATAATAAGTTTTGAGAAGAGAGGAGTCGCTGGAGAAAGATTTGATGTTGGGAAAGGTTGAGGGTCGCCGGAGAAGGGGTAGGCAGCGAACGCGATGGTTAGATGGCATCCTCGAGGCGCTGCAGATGAAGTTATGTGATGTTGGGAAGATAGTGAGAGACCGGAAAGCGTGGCGTGACATGGTCCACGAAGAGTCGGACACGACTGAACGACTGAGCTGTACTGAGGGAGCACAAAAGAGAGCTGTCGCGCCACACGTTTAATCTTAGATGGATTGATCTGATCTAAGCCTGATCCAGTATTCTTTAAGGAAGAGATTGTGGTTACGATTTCTTCGGATGACGTGGGGTACAAATAAAATGAATATGGGCAGCGCAAAGTATTACAGGAAACTGAAGCTCGCATTGGGCGGGCATTAGAAAAAAATATATTAAACGTGTTGGCTATGTCTAATGCATCAATTAGTGTCTTATTACCGTCATGGAATTCGTTTGTAGTTGGTTGGTGTCGGTCTATGTGCAGAAAAGGTAGCTTGATGAGGCATCGCTATTAGGAATTCTTCCGCTGGCCACCCATGTGTGTATGTATGCCACTTGTGCTGATTTACGTGGTGCATGGTTCTTCTTTGGCTATTTTTGGGGTCCGTCCATGCGAAACGGCCCAGGCCCCAAAAGCGGCCATCATCGATCGTCTTGAAAAAAATTGGAGTAATTGTCGATTGTGTGAGTATTGTTTTGGTAAAGTAATTTGGCCAAAAAAAAACTTTTTGTTTTCAAGTAAGCGACTATCGAAGTTTTCGCGAACACACAAACGCTTCTTGCAGCTAAATATTTTAAAATCCGGTGCAAAAGCAGATACAATAACAAATTCTATTTTGTGTTATCGCATATGCCTTATTCTTCACTGTAACTTCATAACTGCCCCATATAAGGCTTTTCTGCGTTTCCCTGGTTCAGTAAAGAAGTAAAATATTGTGCGTATTAAGTTTTTTTTCACCTTGATATTCGTTCACACTTCAGGCAGCCTGAATGTTGGCATCCTACAAGGGTTCGTAAAGCTGATGCCAAAATAAATTCAAATTCCTTTAAGAAGTACTTATTTGGAAAGGCTGCTACAAAGTTGGTAAAAAGCTATATTTTGTTAAAAATATAGGTAAATTAAGCATAAAGGCCCTCGGGATAAAAATACTTGACATAGCTAATTAAATGCACAAGCATCTGAGCTTTTAATCCAGAACTTTTGCTCGAGTAAATTTTGTCAGACACGAGAAACAAATTTGATGTTCACAATGTGTGTCACTGCTTGCCACTGCCGAACTGTGTTCCACTGTATAAGACCTACGCGCCATAGCTCAATTTCAGTGTGCCTGTAAGCTCTCGATCCAATATATGTGGGTGGAAGATATTTTCTGATCGAAAAATGGCAGCAAAATCACCACATACACTGCCGCCATGTTTTTACACTCTAATAGCATTGTAATAACATACATTTATTTGAAGAAAGCAAACCGTGAACAATTTCAAATTTTCGCACAGACGGGAGAATTACCAGACACGAGATATATTCTGTGTGGCGCTGCTTCATTGTTTCGTGCATAAAACAGCTGACTTGTCACGGATCATGCAAGAGCCTGATTCTCGCCAATAAGCGCCAACCGTAGCACATTTTTTTAGTAGCAGATAATATCACGTCACGCTCCATCAATGCGCAGAGTCAGCATTAATCTGTCACGTACTTCATCACTCTAAGCGCGCTTGCCAACTTGAAGCAGTTTTCCCAAGTTATCACGAAATGAAAAATCAAAATTTTGAGCAGATGAGGGGATGAGAAAACAAAAGGAATGGAAGAAGAAGTAGTGTTTGCAGCTTCAGCCCTTCTTCTATACGTCTGTGTGGGCGCACTAAAGCCATCATTTTACTCTGCTCTAAGATAGGAGGAAAGAAATTACCACGTGATTCTTTTGCTTCTGCAAAGTTGACTAATTGTCACACAGTAGGCGTCACATCGTTACTTTCATAGCATTAGTGACCAAGCCCAGGCCAACAATGAGTGTGAAACTCTGGAAACTTCAGCGTTCAAGATGGATTTTTGTTGGCATCAGCTGATTTTGGGTTTGGTTTATGAGGTTTAACGTCCCAAAGCGACTCAGGCTATGAGAGGCATCGTAGTGGAGGACTCTGGAAATTTCGACCACCTGAGGTTTTTTAACGTGCACTGACATCGCACAGCACACGGGTGCCTTGCTTTTCGCCTCCATCGAAAAGCGGCCGCCGCTGTCTGGATTCGATTCCGCGCATCCTTAGGCACAGTAATCGAGCGAGCTAACCACCGCACCACTGCGGCGGGGGCTTTGATGATTGAGATAGTGTTGGCTTAGTTCATTCGACAGCGTTCGCTCCCGATCGTGCCAGTTCTCGCTGTGTACGATTCGTACACACAGCGTCCGCTTTTCGCCATTCTCCTTCGCTCATGGCTTCATCGATAGAGGGAGGGCCCTGTGGTACACCATCGTGGTCCTGCCGAAAAAGGCGACGACAGTCTCAGCACGCCTGCCAAGCACGCGCGTTTGTTCTTCGTGGCAGCAGGACTGCATGCCGGTGATTCGCTGTCCCGTTCCCGCCTGGCTGAGCGGGTGCTGACAAATATATTTGTGGAGACCCGACGACAAGTGTGTATGTGGCTCATCTACGCAGGGTTAAAGTAAGCTTGAGTCCAAAGAAAAGGTCAGCGCCGAATGTGTGTTATGTACTAAAAGCACAGTTCGGAACCGCCTACCAGTGACACTAGTTCTGAAATTTAAAATATTTGTCCCTTGAGACAAAATTTACTCAAACAAAATGTGGATTGCAGGCTAAGAAGTGTATGTGCTAAATGAGCTGGGGGGGGGGGGGGGGGGGGGGGGGGGGGTGTCTGACGCATTGTTATCCAGAGGGCCTTTATGTTTAATTTGGGTTTGAATCCAAGAAAGGCATCACCTTTGCAAACTTTGGGACTGATTTCTCTAAAAAGTACTTTGTGAAGAAAACCTAAATTATTTTGGCATAATTTTTACCGACATATGAACGGTGAAAAATTTATTGTGATTAAATCATGAACTAACTTTATGATAAAAAATACTGAAAACGCACAATTTTGACTTCCTTACTGAACCAAGAAAGTGTAAAAAGGGTAATACGGGGGCAATAATGAAGGTAAATGAAACAACAACCCATCTGCGATAATATAAGTTAGAATCTGGTATTTTGTCTGCTTTCGCACTTGATTTAAGGATATTTAAATGCAAGCGTCTTTTACGCCTTTTTGAAAATTTTTGACCGTTTGTTGCCAATATCCCAGCACTGCTGTCTGCTCTCAGATACTCAGCCATTGTGCGATGTTTGAGTCCTACACGATTGTGTAGCATGGAGCCATGCTTGAACAACAAGCTCAGATTCGTGTCGGCGGATTTTAGTGACGTCACAAGATCGCGTGCGAATTTTCAGTAATCGTCATCTTTTGAGATGGCAGACTAACCGACTGGGAGCCTTGTGGGGCTGAATTAGACACACTGCCTATGTACCAAACCACTAGATAAAAGTAGGCCGGTTATATCTATATGGGGCAGTTATTCACTTTACGCGGAAGTTACGTCTGATATGCGACAGCCGTGTCCAACCCGAAACCGGATTGTAATCCGAAGCCCTAGCGCACCTAATCCTCGTTCTGCAAAGTTTCTGGGCGTTGCCCTCAATGGGCATCGCTTCCTTCGCTAACAGACGCGTCGTAACGAAAATCCACATTTTTTCAACCAGAATTGAAATGTAGCGCACACCTCACTCTAGAACGTGTACCGTAGTCAGTCAATAAGCATTTTCCAGAAAAGTAATGGCCTCTCTTGCAAGATTACTGCATTATTAGACGGATAGCAGTTGACTCTAGGGCTCTGTCTCTGTGAAAACACACAGATATTATTAGCTGGAACCCACGGAATACCTGCGGCAGCTTATTTTCTGCTATTTAGAAAGCATATGCTATATCAAATACTGCTCACTTGACATTGTCTTTATAAACAGCGGTACCGTTGAAAAGGAGCATGCAGTTATGTTTTCCCTGTTATGAATTGCGCTAGGGGCTTTTATAAATACTACATTTTTCAAAAAACCTAGTGGTTTTCTCTGCAGCCGTGTAATGCAGCACTTACAGCATATGCGTTTCTTTCAACCATCGTGAAGTAAGGAAAACCTTCATCTTCATCTTTTAAAGTGCGCGCGGAGTGCTGCGGTACACGGCTGTAAGAAGCCTAGTGGCCGGAAGAGGCTGTCTGTCTCAAAGAAGGCATGGTTCGATTATTAGACGAGTTACAATATCTTACTTTACCGACAAGCCACTGATATGCATTAGAAATGGTCTTCCTTCCTGAACAATTATAAACTTATTTTAAGATTTTTACCCAAGTGTTTTCAGGCACATACTTTTGTGGTTGGTGTAAATGCGATAGCTTAAAATTTCGGTCGCACTCGAGGGTCTGTCCCTCACACAATATTAAGTACAGAAAAGAAGCATACCAATAACGCTGAGTTATCTTAAAGAAATCACGCAGATGAAGATGGCCATTGCGAAGAGTGTTGTTCTAGCGGTACTGAACATGCGAAGCACGGCTAAAATTTACATCCTGCAGCACAGGCAAGGATACTTATGGCGGAAAAGAAGCTCCCAGGTGGGGTGGGTCATTCGACTCGCTGCTGCTTCCGCGCATTGCGCGTCTAAACGATTGATTTCATTTCCCATGCAGTCAGCTATCATTGATTAGAGCTGGTTCCCGACTCCATGGAGCCTTGGTGCCTAACTGTTAAACGGGGGAGAAAAGGGCCGGCGAATAAAATCGCAATTTGTCAATCAAGCCAGTCGCTCTTATGTTAGCTAACAGTGCTTTGTAGGCCTTGAGGGCAGTGGGCTGCTGACGCCACAGACAGGGATCCTCCTTTGTTTCACTCGCAAACAGAAAGCACTCAAGCAGGAGATTATCGATTGTCTCCTCGGAAACATATTTTTCACAAGGCGGCCTGTACCCCATCTCCATCCTGAAAGCCTATTGGTTCGTTTTAAAAGCAACACAAAGCCGTAGACGGCGCCGCAATGTTGCTTCACGACACGCTAGGCTGTGTGCAAGACGAAGGCGTCTGCCAGGGTCTAATTCCTTGAGACGACGGTTGCAAGAGCGACTTGCTTCGTCTACTCTTGATACAGGGATGCTGACTGAATTTCGTTGTGATTATAGAGCAGTCAACCTCGTCCGCCTGGTTATTTCCTTTAATACCGCTGTTGTCTGTCAGCCATCGAAAAATTGCATCATGGCCTTTCGATATGGTGGCAAGGTAACACATGCGGATATCTGCAACAAGTTGTTCATGCGACCCACGCTCGAAAAGAGGTATTATTGGAAGAGCCCTGAAAAAGCAGCAGTTGCTGGATCATTCGGGACAGAAAAGGTTTTATGCTAAGAAGATTTAAATGGCATGAATTTTCATTCACTTACGCACGCAGAAATTGCGGGTAAAGCATTTTAAACGAAATGTTTTTTGTCTATTTCTGCCATATAAACATTCTCTTGAATTTGCTCTCAGCACGCTTGTAGTTTTCTCCCTATTTATTTCCAAAAATGCACCCCATTGGTGTTAATGATAGTCATGACCAGTAGGCGGAGGCGCACACCAAGCTTGAAACCAAGGTTTTTGGTACGCACCTTAAGACCAGACTGCTCCCATCAACATGTTCGTAACCGTATCTTACACATTACGCAGTTGCCACATAACTAAAAAGCTGGACCTGTACCCAGTGCAGACTAGCAGATTCAGTTTTTGCCTCAGAAATTGGTTAATGTTTTGCGATTGCAGCCATGTGCGAGGCAGAAACAATCCGTGTTGCTTTTTCGCTCATAAAATGTGGTATGCACTGGGTTGCGACAGGCGGACATCGTGATACAGAGGTGGCCAGACAGGCTGTCTGGACAACGAAGTCGGGACGCCTGCCCTTGTGCTGCGAGAGATAAAATGAACACCGCTATAAGCAGGAAACAACGGCGACAAGATCTGCGATGTGCTCTCAGTCGAATAATCCGTGCCATTACAGGTGGAAGTATTCAAGAAAACGAAGACAGCAGTGGCCAGGTGCTGTCAGAGTTCTTGAATCATCAGGATGGACCTTCTGCAAGGACAGAACTGCTTCCGCCACCCGCTCAGCAAGCCAACTATGCCTGGATTAATTACCACGAGATTCTTCTTTTCTACCAGTTAATTGTTATGTGGATAGGTTTGTTTTTTTTTAATAGCAGTCATCCAGATAGCCTTCTCTGACAGGAAGCGAAAAGAAATGCCCAGTGATATCCTTTCATGTTTAAGTATGCGAAGAATGAAAGCCAAAGGAAATTTCAACGGTTTAGAATCAATTTACCTGCTGCTCACTGGTGGCAGCGGCTGGCAAAAGAAAAAAAAAAATGTCGAGAGGAACAAATCACTAGCGTTTGGGCACAAGACTGCTCTATTTCCACGTAGTTAAAGCAGTGTACTTTTTAAAAACCTATTTGAAAGTCTGAAGACATCTGACCGTAATTGATATTGTTCTGGGCCCAGCTCGTCAATGGGCATATGAGAGGTTAATAGAAGTTCCACAATTGAAGTAGTTTACTATACTGCGGTGGCCCACCAAGCGCAATCCACCGTCCTTGCCCCTAGTATTCGAGATGCTGTGAGGCACACGGGTCCGTATTAATTTGGTTGTGGTGACATGTTCAGGCGTTTGTTCTGCATATTGACCTTATGACCTCAGGACATTAATGACACTCGGGCCTTTCGCAGTTCTGCAGTCGTTCAGAGGAGTGTTTTTTATGTGTTTGACTAGTAGTATTGAGGGGATTTGACATTTCTTTTTCAGTTTCCGACAGCTGCGCCAATGACTGACGCCTCTCAGGCAGGACTGGAAGGAAATGAGGACAGTTACGACTGGTTCCAAGAAGTTAAGGACACAGGAACCATATGTGGTCGGTGCTCCCCGACTCAACGGAAGTCTCCATAGCTCTGAGATAACTCGAATATAAGTGCATTTGAACGGCAACCATTTGCATGAAACGTAGCTATTACTCCTCAGAGAATAGCAGAAATATCGTCACTGGAACCCATGTGTCTCACGTATTGTTTATAAGAGCAGGAACGTGCTGCGCTCATGATTGCCAATATTTCTGGACAGATGGGAGCTTCTCTCCGCGAATGTCCTGTATAACATTTTGAAGAGCTGTATACAGATATGTCTTCAAAATGGCACACAAACTCGCCCAAGCATCAATGCTAACGTGTTCTGTATACGTAGCGGCCTTAAATATGGATGCCCATGCACTTGATGTTAACTCGCTGTTAACCACTTTCTTGACCTTTGAGATCGGCTGTTATACCGTACTGCTTCAATATATGCTGTAGTCATGGTGAAATTGCGCAACAAACACGACACAAAAGTAAGAGGGACACGTAGCACGGGACGAGCGCAAACTACCAAGGAAAAAGGGAACAAATTTATACTCTCGGCCACTCAAGCGTTCATAGCTCAATCGCTTTCCACCCCTCCGCCATCAGAATTCATGAATGACATGGCTCAGCACGTATGACTAAACACCTTAAAACAAGGTTAACTAAAAATAACTGATAAGAACCTTAGCAAACGCAGTCAGTCAATCGTAGCAAGGCAGAGTCAAGTACTCGAAGCAAAAGCAGTCAAAGGAAACAGAGTCAGGTATGTGAAGCAAAGGCAGTCAATCGCTCGTAGCAAAAGCAGAGTCATGTATGCGAAGCCAAAAAAGTCAAAAGCAAACAAACAAACAAAAACTTAACAACAAGAACGAACAGGGCAAAAGTTAACGAACAACCTGTATCAATAGCAGTCAGTCACTCGTAGCAAAGGCCGTGTCATCTATGCGAGGCAAGGCAGTCAAAATCTAAAACGTTAGACAATGTAAAATAAAACTGATTACTTTATCACCTAAGACAGGTCGTCAAAGCAAGTAACAATCAGTTAACCCTGGGCCTCGCGATTGAAAATCAACTCATGCGTGCAGCATGCGGCCCAAGAGGTCATGTCACACGTGCCTAATTTTCATACCCTAAATGCCGTTTTCAAAAAGGCTAATTGATTTCTGTACAGGACGACTGACGCGTCACTAACGCAGTTACTATCGTTCTTTATAAAAAATGCTTCCAAAATCTCACGTGCATTGGCACTACTGCCCCTGCCAAGAGTCTTTATCTCATGCAGCCGTGGCTGACATTTGCAGGTTCTGCAATGCTCAGACAAATTTGTGCTAATATGTTTATCGCCTAATGAACGTTCATGCTCCCCTGCACGCTCATTTATGCAGCGCTCAGTCTGGCCTATGTAGGCCTTTCCACAAGTCAGTGGTATGGTGTAAACTACACCTGTCGCACATTTGACAAAGGGCTTCGTATGTTTTTTGGTACAGCCAACTTTCCTTTCTTTCTGCTTTGCGGTGCGTGAGCACAGCTGGCCTAGCTTCTTTGGTGCCGAGAACACCATGGGTACTGAGTACCTGCCGGCCACTTTCTTCAGGTTGTGCGCGACCTTGTGCATGCAAGGTACCACGACCGGTCTTGTACCATTGTTTGGAGCCCTTCTGCGCGCTTTTCCCTTCAGCTTCTGAAGCAGGGATTCGCTTACTGCCGTCCGGATCGCACAGGGGTAGCCCGCCGCTTCCAATCGAGACATTTGGTTTTCGAAGCTTTCACTCATTTTGTGCTCGCATGACTTCATGAGTGCGGATTCAAGACAAAGGGTAGCAATGCCTCTTTTGACCGTCTTGGAGTGTGCCGATTCAAATGGTAGAAGATCCTTCGCTACCCTGGGTTGGTACATCCAACACAGGTGATTATTGGAAAGGGACAGTTGCAAGTCCAAAAACTGTAAGGTGTTTGCTTTGGGGGCTTCATGCGTGAAAGTCAAGCCCTTACCCAGTATTTTAAACTGTTCTAAAATTTTAGTCGTCAACTCAGTAAAATCCCCATCATCCTGCTTTAAGAGAATTAAAAAGTCGTCTACATATCTGTACACTTTTAAAACTTTCATGCCTTCTAATGCAGTCGTCAGGGTGCGGTCAATATAGGATAAGAAAATATTACACAAAACAGGCGCCACGCAAGATCCAATGCAGATACCTTGCCTTTGTAAGTAAAACTTGTTGTCATATTCTATAAAAGTGCTGTTAAGGTAGAATTCAAGAACAGTGATAAAATTGTCTGCATTCATACCCACAGAGTTTTGAAAGGACACTTCTCCATTTTCTTCTATACAGGTTTTAACAGAAACTAGAAGCTCGTCGTGAGGAACCGAATAAAAAAGGTCCTCCACATCAACAGAAAACATGTATCCAATGTTTCTATTTTGTTCCAGGTACGCTGTAACTTCCTTCGAATTCTTGGTAGCGAACGGATCGTTTACTCGAAGCTTTTGTAACTGACTGACTGATTGACTGACTGCGTTTGCTAAGGTTCTTATCAGTTATTTTTAGTTAACCTTGTTTTAAAGTGTTTAGTCATACGTGCTGAGCCATGTCATTCATGAATTTTGATGGCGGAGGGGTGGAAAGCGATTGAGCTATGAACGCTTGAGTGGCCGAGAGTATAAATTTGTTCCCTTTTTCCTTCAATAAAGGGTTGGTAGTTTGCGCTCGTCCCGTGCTACGTGTCCCTCTTACTTTTGTGTCGTGTTTGTTGCGCAATTTCACCATGACTGCAGTACACATTCACCAACTAGCCCGCCAACAGCTCCTGTTAAAGCACGCTTCAGTATATGCTTATTAGGTCCCTCTAATAAAGCTTCCGAGGTAGAAGCTACGGAAATAACTGTGGTGATATACTGTTGGGTTACTGCGTTTTTAAAGTCTTGAAATATCTCCGATTCGACTCAATTGAATCAAAGTAAAACATCTGTTTAAATGTGCGTGAGAGCATGAGGAAACTTCCGAACATCGATAGTGAGATAGCCCTCAACATTCTTTTTAGACAACCCCAGGGCACCAGGTGTTGCTTCAAGAGCAACGAAATCACTTCCCGTATGTCCCGGATAGCAACGCATGACCGAACCTTAAAACTAGCCAACAGCTCTTCTTTTTGATGGAGCTGCTATTCGCTGTGGGTTATTGGTGGTCGACATTTCGCTGAACCTGTAGTCACCCGTTCCTCGTGAGTGCTTACTGACTGTGTATCTCGCGTTCACGGGATAAGTACGCTTCACTAATAACCGCCGCCGATGCACAGTATAGCTACTTTAGGTACATTTTTGCCCGATAGATTATTGAGCTTCTCCCGCCATAAAATTGTGGCCGCCGCCGTACCCCAGAATTGATACATCGCGTAAAGTACGCGTCGGAAATTGTGTAAAAAAACAAAAACAAACAAGAATGCGCCAGAGATATCCGATTAAAACTGTGACATAATCGTTCTTTGTGAAGCGTTCAGGAAGACGTCGCACAATTTCCCTTCCCATTTAGCATCCATCTGCTAGTCAAGTTAGAGACTTGTTTGCGGTAGAGATATTCGAATCGACGACATATGTCTAGTTGTATACCGTTCATTGCAAGTGTGGGTAAGCAGGAGAAAAAAAGAAGCTTTAGTGGGACATAGTGTAAAGCGTCGATAATGTCTTGAGCCAGGGTCACATGGGCAACAAGTGTAGCTGACCACTGCGAAGTGAGACAGACAGTGCGCTTTCCTTTAGCCAAGACCCCAGATTAAACAAAATGATAGAGAAACAATCTGCCGATTGAAAAGGGGCATTGGAGGTACTATCACGTTAACGCGAAAGGTAAAGCTTAAGCGTCCTCCGAAATTTTTGAAACTGATAATAGCAAAATCTACAAGCTTGTCGAAGCAAGATTGGAGAATGCATCGACAGTTGTCGCGATTTAAAACAGAACTACGTTCACAAGGTTTTGCCCTGAAAATGATCTAATTTTCTAAGTATGCTTACAGCCACGTGCATCCGCCCTAGCTACTGGTCATTAAGTGTCTGCCTTTCTGGCTGGATGAGGTAGCTGCGTTAGCTGCATGATTGGTCGCCCGTTTCGACTTGCTTCTGGATGAGAGCTTCGGTAAATGGGCTAAACTTCACCTTTCTATATTGTGTTATGGTGACCGTCTGCACACTTTTGGTGTCGTCATGGGTGTGTCGTCATATTTGTCATGGGTGTGTTCAGATGAGAACGGTAATCGAGGTCCCATGATCATTGTTTTTGTTTTCAATTAAATTTTTATATGTGATGGGCAAATGTCTCGACACAAAGGAATCAAGCTTATTTTTCCAAGATACGCAGCAGTTTTGACGGGAAAAAATTGTACATTACTAGAGGTGGAAAACGCCATTTTTTCCATTTTAAAAAGTTGCAAGTCCTCAGCTCTGCTGCTTTCACACTGAACCTTGTCCTTCATTACTTTTTACTAAATAAAACTACATAACTTTCGCTTTAAGGAGATTGATTATGAATAGTTTTTCTTGCCTCACTTGTTTACTAACAAGTCACAAACTTCGCTCCAGGAGCAGCACGCTGCAAAAAAGTAGATATTCGATCCTATAATGAGGCATGAAGAATTAAGTTTTTGTCCCTAAGGCTTTTAGTCTAGAATATTGATGCAATTATATTGGTGAATATTGATGAGCGCGCCAGCTGTGGCAGTTGCCAGCCAACGGCGGACGTGCGCCTGTAGGAGCGATGGCCGCGCGGCGACCGGGACTACCGTTGCTGGCGAGTCGAGGACCGTGGTCTGACGTCACAGTGGGGCCACAGCTCAAAGTGCGGCGACGGCGAAGAGGCGAAAATCGGGTGTAATGTAGTTATCGCTACAAAACGTTCTCCTCGAGAACTTTCATTTAACGAAGAGGCCAGCTACTAACTTCCGTTTTAGCCGGCAGAAAAAATAAGAAACAAATTAGCCAACTCAATGAAGAGGTGAACGAAGCGTCAACAGCTCTTACGAAAGCATGAAAGATTTGTCAGATTAAGAAAGTAAAGATGCGTGGTGCTTCCTTCGTAGGGCGCACAGTCCTCTGCGCCAGAAAACAAGTATCTCGTTGAATATCTCAGTGACGATATAAGCCAATCTGGAGACGGGGCCGATATTATTCCATTGGGGGACATGAACGGCCACATCGACAATCTGGAAAGATACACGGATTGTAACGAGAAGCTAATGCTAGATTTCTGTGAGCGACACGATCTAGTTATAGTAAATAGAGAAACAAAATGCGAGGGACAAAACATGTGGGAATTCTGCAACAGGCACACGACCATTGACTACTGTCTAATGTCGCAGGGAATTTATAGCAAGGTCACAGAAATGGAAATAGACGAAGAAAGGGAGTGCAGTCTGGGAAGTGATCATAAACGTATTAGTCTGCAGATGGGGCCCTTGATGAAAAAAGAAATGGAACTTAGACAAAAAGTAAACGCAAAATTTTACGATGATCAAATAGTGCTGATAGCAGCAGACATAGACGAAGCAATAGAGAAAAGTCCCATTGAAGACTGGGCTTATGAACAGGTAGAACTACTCATAAGAAGAAAAATTAAGGAGGTTAAAGTAGCAAACCGCTGGAATAGAAAGAGGAAGCCGCAGAGCGGATGAAGTAAGGAAATTAGGGAATACATTGAACAACGACGGGTAGCCTCAAGGGAACATCGAGAGGCAAAGAAAGCACAGATATCTAAGGAGGAAATAGACCAAAAATGGGAATCATATCTAGAAAAGAAGCTTGATGTACAGGCCCTCGTCCAAAGTAATATAAAGCAGTCCACCAATCGCTGGATGGCTGACATACACGAGAGAGAGAGAGAGAGAACTTTTATTTGTCCAACAGAGTGACTATTCCGCTCTTCGGGGGTCAGACCCGGAAGGTGGGACAGTCGCCTTTAGTTGCAGGCCGGTAGTTCTTGGACTCCAGCGGCATCTTCGGCCAGTCGAACAATTTCTCTTTGGGCTCTTGGGTCTGAGCTCCGCAGAAGGGTCTCCCAGGCGTCTTTAGTTATATTTTTAGCTCTGCCTGGTGACTTTCCACATTCCCATATTATGTGACCTAGAGATCCCCTTTCCTTACATAGTGAACATAGGTCTGATCGTATTTCTGGCCATATATGGTTGACAAGAACTGGGTTCGGGTATGTATTTGTCTGTAGCTTTCTCCATGCTACTGCTTCCTTTTTGCCTAACGTGGAGTCTGGTGGTGGTACGACCCTCCTGCTCAGTCTGTAGTGCATTGTTATTTCGCTATAGTTAATCAGGTCCTCTTGTTTGCCTTGCTCCGGTGGCACTCCTCCAGCTCGGTGTGTGAGATCTCGGGCTAGTTTGTGTGCCGCCTTGTTTCCGGGCACGCCTGCGTGGGCTGGCGTCCAAACAAGGGTGACGTCTCTTTCTATTCACTTTTGATCGAGGATTCTACCCGCAATTTTTGCTATTACTCCAGCGGTGTAGCTCCTGATTGCGCTTTTGCTGTAACTGACTATGTATTTTGCCTCGGTCTGAGCAAGAGCCAGTGCTATTGCAGCCTCTTCCGCTGTCCGTATCGATTTTGTTTTTATAGAAACTGCTGTAACCATTTCTCGCTTGCCATTGAGTACGACTGCATTCATTTTTCCTTTGCCGCAGTATGCAGCGTCTACATATGCAATTCCACCTGAATTTTCCGTCTCGAATCTCCGTGTCTGTGTCTCGGCTTTTTTCTCTCGTCTTTGCTTATTATATTCAGGGTGCATGTTCTTTGGTAATGGGGGGATATGGATCCGTTTCCGGACCTCCACTCTCATTTCCTTTGTCGTGTTCCAGTATTCCTTCGGTTGTATACCTATTTCCCTCAATATGTTCCTTCTACCCTTAGTTTTCTTTAGCCTTCTTTGTTGTGTAGCTAGTGTTGCCTCAATTATTTCATCTAAGGTGTTGTGTATTCCCAGCATCATTAGCCAGTCCGTGGAGGTACCTGCCCGGAGGTGTAGTGCTCTTTTAATGCATTTTCTGATCATGCTATCGATCCTGTCTTTTTCGGCCTTTTTCAGGTCTAAGTATGGCGTGGCATACTCGATCCTGCCTATTACGAAAGCTTGTATGAGCCTTAATAGGTTACTTTCCTTAAGGCCTCTTTTTTATTAGCTATTCTCCTTATAAGGTTTGTCGTTTGTATGACCTGTCCTTCAAGTTTCTTTATCATTTCTGCCTTGTACCCGTTCGTTTGGAGGACCATTCCTAGCACCCTCATTTGCTCGACTTTCGGGACTGCTCGTCCCTCCACTTCTATATTTACGTACACTTGTTCTTTTTGCCTCAGGTGTTTCGGATTATTTTTCTGAGGAACATTTCATGCCCCTCTCTTTTGCATATTGTACAATGTTGTTTGCCGCCTCTTGCAATTTTTGTTCGATTTCAGCATCGCTGCCTTTATTTGTCCAAATGGTTATGTCATCCGCATATAGGCTGAATTTTATGTCTTTTATTTTCTTTAGCTTTTCTGGAAGTCCACGCATGGCTATGTTGAAAAGTGTGGGCGATAGCACCGTTCCTTGTGGTGTGCCCCTGCTCCCCAGTTCGAATATCAGAGATTCTATCCCCTGGTATCTTATTTTTGCTTTTCTGTCTGTTAGAAAATTTCTTACAAATTCATACATCCTTTCCCCTACGTTTAGTTCAGTGAGGCCCTGCAGAATAGCATCGTGTTTAACACTGTCAAATGCCTTCTACAGGTCCAATTCTAAAATAACTTTACCATCTCTGTCTGCCTGCGGAGTGTAAGGAGTCACGTTGACATACACGACGCCACTAGAGGCGGATGAAGAAAATTCTGGAACCATATAAGCTGGCCAGGTAAAAAGAATCAAAGAAAGCAGGACCGGGTTCATGATAACGAGGGAAATTGTTTAAGGGAGACAACGCAGTGAACTACATAACATCGGGTATAGCAGAGTCATTTAAGAGCCAGGAAGGGTAATCTCCGCAAATCAGGAAGCAACACAAGATATCAGAATACAAAGAAGCTTAGAAGTGATCAATCTAAACGGGAAAAAGGCAGAAAAACATATTCCTAGAAACACATCAACAGGAATAGATAGAATTCTGATCAAGCTGAATAATGAACTTGGTCCAAGAAGTAAGGAAACATTGCTAAAAACTTTGGAAACAGTCATAAAGAATAAGCAAATTCCGGACAGCTGGCGGCAGAGTAAAATGATTTTGATTTTAATCGAGAAAGGAGAAAGGATGCACATAAAATCCTACAGGCCGATTACCATAACATCTATTATGTACAGGTTGGCCATGCAGGCGGTGAAATTAAAGCTGCAAACATGGGTAGAAAGTAACAATATACTCGGAGAACTTCAGAACGGCTTTAGTAATGGTAGGCGCTGAGATGATAGCCTGTTCGTGCTTACCCCATGCATCAAAATATCTAGAGTGGAAAATAGATCTTTGTATTTGGCCTTCCTGGACATAAACGGGACATACGACAACGTAAGCAGGGAACTCCTGTGGAACATATCAAAAGAAGATTATCGGTTATGAGATAATAGAGTTCCTGCAGGAAATATACCGGGATAACAAATTAGAAATTACGTGGGAAGGGCTAAGAAGTACGGAAGATGTCAAAGTATGCAAAGGATTAAGACAAGGCTGTCCTCTATCACCGCTGCTGTTCATGCTTTATATGATAAACCTGGAACGGATGCAAGCGACGACGAAGTTGATGCGGTGGTGTGCGTGCTACGAAGAAAAAAAGGAACACCGCTCGAAGCACGAGACAGCGGCGACACAAGATGTGACGTGGCATCAGCGGAAAAACCTGTCTCACTCTGTACTGACGCCCTTAATGGTTTTATTCCAGGACGAGCTAACCCGGCTTCCAGTCTCCCCAGCGTCGAACTCGTGGTGATCACGCCCCCGAGTCTACAGCGAGCTTCCTGTAGCCCACAAAAGACTCTTCCACGGTCCGGTGAGGAAAACAACCGTGAGACTGGATCTATTAGCACCCGCTCACGATTCCATTCCTTGGCCTTTACAACTAGGAGCCAGTTTATCTGGATTCATCTTCTTTTAGAACAGTGCGTGTGTTAAGGACAACAACACGTTTACTCTGTTTCGGGCAGTTTGCCTTTTGCCAGTCGCCTACTTATAGCGCTGGCTCATCACAACGTGATCCGTTCTATCAACGGTAGGGTCCTCTCAGCAGTGTGACCTGGTGACAAATAGCGAAAATACTCTCAAAACGACTATGATCCCATTTAAAACCCGCCAATCCCGCCGCTTCTGTCGCACAATGGTTTAATACTATTTACCTCGGCCCTCAAAACACGCGTTCGAATCCTCGCAATGCAATTTTTTCCGATTTTTTTTTTTTGCGATTCACAACATTCCAATAAATTATTAACATCTATTCTGGGTTAAGTATTCCCCTTTAAGTTGTAGTATGCGATGTTTTTATTCTTAATACCCGGAAAACAAGCCGTGAACGCAGCCAGGAAGTCACGGTATCGCAACGGTTACACTAGGCAATTATTTTCACCGTAATAATGATTTCCGGCCTTCAGTTACTTTTAGGTTTCGTTTCGATATACCTCTCAGCAACAATTGCCGCCTAACTCTCTGAGAGAAACAACTGAGGAGAAAGAAGTTGCGTGACCCTACCGTTGAGAAAACAGAATTACGCCGCCTCACACGAATTCATGATAACCGTCCTAAAGTAGCAAGCTATGGGAAGAACATTCGTAGCAATTGCTCATTGAAGCTCTATCTGCGAATCTTAAAACGCCATAGCAAATACGGATGTAAACTTTCTGACCATATTATAAGCGCAAGTCGTTCAAATGAGGTCCGCAATCACTACCATCGGTAGGTGACGAGGTGACAGATATTTTTCTTGCATGCCACTCGTACCTTCAGCGCTGTAATAAGTGGAAGACAGGTGGCATTGACAGTTCTGTCCCGCAAGAAAGAGCAGATTAGACGTAAAACGCGAAAGCTACGTTGCCGGCATATAAAACTGCCACGCCGGTCACTGCAGGAGGCGAAACGCTATTGTAACGTGTTATTTCACTGCTTAAGTTCTCCTCTAAGCCGAGTAACTTATATAGATTCACGGATACGCAAGAGTAATAATACTGTGACAAGTGCGGGTATCTGAGACGTCATGTGCACTTTGTAGGCTGACCTAGAATAAGGTTAGTGCTCTTCTCGAGACCAATCCATTTCCGGTTTTTCGCACAGGTGTTTTGCGCTTGATTCGATATTGACACTCTTTGGGATGGCCGCTGGAGCCAAGTGCTTTTGGGGCTAATCCTCCTTCGCACTACCAGAAGCGGAGCCCCGCACTTTTCTAGTGAAACGTCGGAGGGACGCTTTGTCTGCTATTGGCCAGACGAAGACCACAGGACCGTAAGGATTTTGTCTCGTGTGAATGTTGCTACTTTCGTTTGCTTTAGCTGAAGTGGTGCGACCTCCCATCGCTAACTGCCGAGGTTAGCACTTCTTTCCAACTGGTACATCATTTGAGACGGGAATCGAACTCGGAGTCTTTCGAACCGAGCACATTCCTGCGATTTGGCTCAAGCGGGGTTTTCAATTTTTGTCGTACAGCTTTTCGCGTAACGTAACGCTGCAGCTCACGACAGTTCTGCTGTGAGCACGTGCAGGTAAGAGATAAGAAGTAAGGCATTTTTAATTAAGACAGCGCAGTCCATGTAGGCGAACGAGGGCCAGCGATAGAAACCACAGACGGAAGCCATTAAAAATGCGGCTGTATGTTGTCCGTGCATTCCAACTAAGAACCTCTGCGTGTTAGCAGAGAGATGGGAGCCACAGCTGCAACTGTCAGTGCTGAAAATCTCATAATGATAATCATGGCAGCCCAAAGTTCATAAAACCTCTACTGCGTCGACGTTAGAGCTGATAATACGGTTGCTATCAGTTTGATAATGCACTAATCTTGTCTTGGGTAATTATTTTTAATAAATTATTATTAACTACATTACATGTTTTATTTTGAGCGGCGTGCTATATTTCAACTCAGGTTGAAAATAGTGAATCCGCTCTCTGACACATCAATGAGCGAAGACAGCGATGCTCGTTAAAGTCGATGCCCAGAAATTTATGACAGTCTATTTTGCAGAAGAAGTAGGTGCGCTAGGACGTCGGATTACAATACGGTTTCGGGTCGGGAACAGTTGTCGCATACAGACGTAGCCTATCACATAGTGTGAATAACTACCCCAAATAGATATAAAAAGCCCGAGCTTTTGTAAACGGTTTCACGAAAAGGCAACGTGTCCATATCTGACCCAGTGGAAGAAAGTATCTCACACCGCACTGACGCGTTCTCGGGAACGATTCTGTTCCAGGTCGAGCTATCCCGGCTTCCAGGGTCCCAAGGATTCGACTTCTGGTCGTCACGTCCATGAGTCCATAAAAAGCTGCATGGGGCCTTTATGGAATGCTCCATGATCCGTTGACGAAACCAACCGTAAGTATAGATCTGTTAGCACCCACTTATGTTCTCATTCCTCGTTACTTAGTCCTGCTAGTCAGTGTATCTGGATAGGCTTTTTCAGAGCAGTTCGTATGGAAAGGGCTTCAACGCGTTTGGTCTCCTTCGGGCAGTTTATTGTGCTGTCAGTCGCCGACATGTAGCGCTTGCTCCTCACACGAACTCATGTTAATTGCCCTAAGATAATATGTTATGCTTAAATATGACAACAACTTTTGCACACTGAAAGTACACTTGCGAATCTTTATCGTCAGAGCAAAAAACGGCTCTAAGGTTCGAAACCATATTTTAGGCAGAAATCGTTTAGCTGTCCTACTACCGCCCGGCTGGTGACGAGTTGACGGATAACGCTTTGCGTGCATCCGAATTGCACGTTTTGCGTCCATATGCTGCTATGCTAAGTGGAAGACAGGCTACTGAAACGAAACGCTGCGAGGTTTTGTGTGTTGTTCACAGTCGAGCTTGGAATACCTCTCCAAGATCAATTTTTTTCCTCGTCGGCAAGGTTGCCTCACGCAGCTGTTGCACTCGGAACCTCTTTCTGAAAGTGCCAGTAAAGTGACCTTGTCTAGGAATGCATGGCTAATACTGGTCGCATTCATTTGCGCCAGACTCGTCAAATGTCCTCGTCGACTTGCCGCAAAGCATTATTCGGAAAATGTCCGCGCCAATTTTTAATGCGTCGGACGCTCTTTGCCGATGCTCTCGAAAGCTTTAATATAAATGGCCATTGCAAAGCGATTGTTCAGTATTCCTTTTCACATTGAATAGGCCTTGCCAATACAGTATTCACAGTGCTGTCCCGCAAGAAAGAGCAGATCAGAAGCATAACGCGAAGCTAAGTTTCCGGCATATATCGCTGCCATGCAGTTAACTGCATAGTGTGAAGGGGTATTGTAGCATGTTATTTCACTGCTTGAGTTTTTATTTTTATTTATTTATTTATTGAATCCTCAAAGACCCCATTTAAGGGGTATTACTTGAGGGGTGGGCTTGGAGTACGGCGGTTACAATAAAAAATGGCTTTCGATGGCAGTCTTGAAATGATAAATGTTGGTTAGTGAGATCTCTTCTAAGCCGGTTAATTTGTTACATTCTGGGGTAACATTTATGGATGCAGGGATAAGCAAGAGTAATAATGCTAGGATAAAAGCTCGATAATTACAAATGACGGGACAGAAATTACGCGTTCTTAATAGTCATGTAAACGTGACCTGCCTAATCGAAACCAGAACAAACCTGTGGATATCTGAGACGTCATGCGCACTTTGTAGGCTGTCCCAGAATATGGTTGTGCCCTCCTGAAGACCACTCCACTTCTGGTTTTTCGAGTAGGTGTCTTGCGCTTGGTTTCATGTTTTCAGTCTTTGGGACGGCGGTTGAAGCCAAGTGTTTTTGGCTCTTCGTACAAAGAGCTCCACTTTTACAGTGTACCGTGGGATGGACGCTGCCAAACGAAGAGAGCAGGACTGAGGATTCTGTGCGCCACTAATTTTACTTGTGTTCACTCAAGAATTGTGACCTCATTTGCGCAATGCCGTCGAGGATTGTACCGCCTAACGTTAAGTATTCTATGTGACGCCATTTTCAGGCCTTATGTGTCTTGTAAAGCTTCCAGCTAACCAGTTCTCCAGAAAAGCTTTTCTGATGCTGCAAAAAATTTGTTGAAGCTTTGATAGCGGTCTACTTCGCATATAATAATGGGACCCATTTCGTTACTCAGAGAATTCCTACAAGTCACTCCCGTGAAGCGACGATCACGGAGCGCTTTTACCATCTATGCCATCCCAAATATGGGAATTTGCGGTGCTCAGGAGGGAAAGAGTGCAGCTGTGCCTGCAAGCCCAGGAATTAGTTGCTCAAACTGTCTTCAAACCGTCAGAAGATTAACACTAACTATTAATGTTATCATACGTCTTTCGTCGTCTCCGCTATAAAAAGGTTAGCGTAGAAGAGGTCTTATCCTATCATAAACAAAGCTTGGCAAGTTGCTTTTTGTTATTCAGAGCGGTACCGGCAGCCGTGGCTACCACTTCTGCTAAATTGTTGCCCTCGCTTGTTGCAGGCATCCGATAAGAAACAGTCGACAGCAGCAAGGACATCAGGAGCTACGCGCATGCGCACCGGACGTCATCATCAAGACGCGTGCCTTTCTACTGCGGCGGCCCAACGACCGGAGGCGTCACCTTCGCTATATATAAAGGCATGGATCGTCGGCCAAGGCCCATTCAGAGCGGTACCGGCAGCCGTGGCAACCACTTCTGCTAAATTGCTGCCCTCGAATGTTTTAGGTGGGAAAACAGAGCTATTATCTGCTCTGTTTTTGTAGTTTATGGCTGCAGGGCTGCTCTGAAATTGCCAGTGTTGTACTTTCGCACAGGCTATAAGCGATACACCCTGTCACGATGAGAAGCAAAACCAGGGATGATTTAACTGAATTTGCACAGACACTTGCCGAAAAAACACCAAGACTATAAAAAAAAAAGTCACAGTTTCGACTGATATGACTTCCAAGGCCGTGGAAGTTATGACAGAACTAAAGGATGAGGTAAAAAAGCTGCAGTCATCAAACACAGCTATACAGGTAGAACTCACGTCGGTCAAAACGGGAATGGACTACATCAACGAGAACTTTTAAGAATTCAGGGCCGAAGCTAAGACACTCCGTAAAGAACTTGAAAATTCAAAACAACTGAGCCTTGAGTGCCAGAAAGAGAATACCGAATACTATGTAACGAACTCAGTGACACCAAAAAACAACTGATCGAACTGAAGCAGTACAGTAAAAAGAGCAATCTCGAACTGAAGGGCATACCTGTCGCTGAAACTGAGGACCTTATTAAGGTTGTTGAGGCAGTCGCGTCATGTTTGTCCACAGAACTATCCAGCCATGACATTGAAATCGCACATCATGTGCCTACAAAAGCTAAAAGGCCACCAAATGTTGTTGTACGGTTTGCCTAACGGGCTAACCGAGATAAATTGTTGCTGGCGGCAAAAAAAACAAACAAAATACCACTGAACACATCGATGCTTGGATTTGAAGGAACGGATCCTATATTCGTCAGTGAACACTTATGCCCAGAAAATAAGATACGGTTGGGAAAGGCAATTCAAACTAAACGCGCTAAAGGCTGGAAGTTTGCTTGGGTCTCCGACGGAAAAATATTAATGAGGAAAGCCGAAAAATCGAAGGTAGTCCACGTGACCTTTGAAGGTAGTCCACGTGACCTGGCGAACAGCCACAAAACGATGCTAGCTACACTCGCTCTAGCTCATGAAGGCTCCCAGGAAAGGCAGTTTGTACTTCACAGTAACGTTCGCGGCATAAACAGAAACTTGAACTGTTTAATTTCTTTTATCGTCAGCAATGGGGAGTCTTTTGAAATCATAGCGACCACTGAAACTTGGCTCAGGAAACATGAACATATATAAATTCCCAGCTATGCGAAGATATCAAGCCCACGGGACTCGCACTATCGTGGTGGTGGTGTGGCATTATTCGTGACAGAAAGCCTTCACTACACTATCTTATCATCAGTATTTTGTTGTTCACCCGCACCCGAAGCATTATTTGTGAAACTTGAATGCGGGCTCATAGTGAGCGTAGTCTACCGTTCTCCGAATGCAAATCTTGCCGAATTTTTTATAAGCTGGAATCAATCTTGTCCTCTTTACTAAAAGCTAAAAACCCGAGTTGTTATCGTTGGTGACACGAATATTGATAGTAGTTCAACGAGTACCCTGGATTACACATACCGTCTTCAATCATACAACTTCCGAAACTTGATTGCTTCTCCGACAAGCATAACCACCTTTTCGGCAACATCAATTGATCATGCGCTCACAAATATTGACACCGGTGCACGTGCTGGCGTCTAACAAACACCAATTTCGGACCACTTGCCAATTTTTGTTAAGGTAGACACACCTACAATAATAAAAGGTATGAAACCAAGGCATACAACCAAGTTAAATTATGAATCATTCGTAACAAATTGTTATTGCTCAAAACTGACTTAATATATCATGATGTCAATATAGAGTTCTCTAACTTGATTAGCGCTCTGGTTGACTTTATAAATAGCCGCAGCCGAAGTGTAGCATCTTCCCAGCGTTATAAACCAATTTGTCTCTGGATGACCGAAGAAATATTGAACACATTAAGAAGAAAGAACTATTGGTATCATAAATGGCTACATCATAAAGGCAACGAATACTGTATCAGTACAAATGCTTGCGTAATAGATCAGTGTCCTTAATGAGAGCCCGAAAAAAACAATATTTTACTAGCCAAATTAAAGGTTTTGCTGGAAATAAAAAAAAATGTGGAAAGTTATCAATGAGGTCACGCAAACCTTTAAAACATGTTCCACACTTCCCTCTAATATTACTGAAAAACTGTTGATGAATTCAATACATTTTTCACAAGTGTCAGTCCAGAGCTGGCTGCAAAGCTTCCTGATGCCAGTGCAAACAATAATCTTCCTGCGCCAGTGGTTAATTATTTCGCTCTGCACGAAGTTGAAATCAATAAGGAGTTGTCGGTTGTCATGGAGTTGAAAACAAACAAGGCAACAGGCTTGCACGGCATTGCTGCAAAGCTTATTAAGGAAAATGTTGATACCTTATAGGGCCCATATTATGCCGGCTGTTCAATCATTCCCTGCTGAATTGCACATACCTGTCACCCTTAAAGGCAGCCCGAGTTACCCCTGTATTTAAAGATGGTGACCCTTCTGACCCCTCTAGTTGCAGGCCTATTTCCGTACTTAGTGTTATTAATAACATATATGACAAAACTTCTGTCCAAACGTATTCTCCTTTTTCTTGAGAAATATATCTTCCCCCAGCAACATGTATTTCTTCCAAAGCATTCTACTAGCTACGCAATCATTACACTCACCCAGGCAATTATCAGTGTATTAGACAATAATGAGCTGGCCGCTGTTATATTTCTGGACATAGAAAAAGCCTTCGACACAGTGAACCACGGCATTATACTTAATAAATTAAGAATATGTGGTTTTCGCGATAAGGGGCTCGATTTTTTTTTATTATTTACCTTACTGATCGCAAACAAGTTGTCTCAATGAATAACCTAACATCAAATGTGCGGTGCGTATACACAGGAGTACCGCAAGGGTCAACACTCGGTCCGTTGCTGTTCTCACTTTACGTCAACGATTTTCCTCAGATAATATCCTTAGCCAGTGATCTAATGTATGCTGATGACACTGCCATTATCGTTAAAGCTTATCATACGTACTGCCAAACTAGAAAGCATCGCAAACTCAGAATTGAAAATAATTTCAGGCTGGTATCTCACGAAGAAATTAATACTGAACACTAAGAAAACTAAATACATACTGTTCCATTCACGGAAAACATCACTGGACTCGAGTGATTTTAGAGTAACTATTATTCAGACCCCGCTTGAACCAACCACTGTCTTTACGTACCTTGGAGTGACCCTAGATAAGCACTTACATTGGCAACATCAGATTGACTGGATTTGCACGAAGATAGAATCGGGTTGCTATGCTCTGCATCAAATTCGCCAATATTTTCATGTCAATATTCTGAGAGTCCTTTACTTCACATTAGTACATACTCACCTGTCATATTGCATTGAGTAGTGGGGTTTGACGTATAACTTACCTAGAACCCAATAGACGTTCACAAAAACGAGCACATAGAATAATGTCGTTTTCCGAATACTCTAGACCTAGCAAGCCACTATTTATTAAACTACGCATGCTGCCTTTTGACCTGCTTCGTCAGAAAAACGCTGCTGAATATATTCAAAAATAGCAAGTAACAACCTCTCCTTTGATATTACTATATTTAACATCCCGTCACGTGCAAGCCGAAGCCACGCTTACGGAAATTTTAATTTACCCATAACAAGAAATGTTTATGGTGAGCGTATGCTGTCGTTTACGGGCGTTAAAATGTGGAATTCTCTACCCTATGACATAAAGCTTGTCAAGAACTTTTCCTTTGCAATGAAAGATCACTACCTTAAAATGAATAAAACACTGAGTCCGAACGTGCACTTTCCTACTGTAACTTTACATCGTTCGCCTGGTGTTACCTATGTAACCCCTACATATACCCGTATTTTATCTGATGCGATATTTCTTTGCGGCATGGGACATTATGTATTGTTGTAGTGAGGGGACATTATGAATTTATCTTTTGTTGCTTTAATTCTTGTATAAGTTCTACGTGCTTCTGTTTGATTTGTAAGGTTTTAGTTTATATTTTGTTCTCTTCATTTGTAGCATTACAAATGTATAAGCGACAACTAACTTTCTTCACGTTTATTGTAAAGTTCCTTCTTGTGATAACTTTGACAAATGGGTGCCTGCAATTCGTGTACTTTTTTTATTGGACCATCTTCTAGCCGCTGGGTATGGGTCCAAGCATTGTCTGCCTATTTTCTTGTAGCGCACCAAAGAACAATAAACAAAAAACAGTGCGAAAAATAACGTCATGTTCCCACTGTTTTAATCTGGTATTATGCTAAATCCTCTTTCCTCCGAATCAGCGATACGCTACTATTGCTGCAACTGATTACCCCATTTCATCAGCCTCATTAAGCGGTCTGTATTCTATTATAGGAGCTGTGCTCTCTTGGCGGAGTAATTTTTCAATGTGACAGTGTTAAACGCCCTGTTGTCTTGGAAATCCAGCATCGGTGTTGTGAGCAAAAAATCACTATCTTGGTACTGACAAGTGTCATATAGCCGCAGCGACACGGCCGGGTCGTCGGCGTGTTGCGTACTCAAGAGATCATGCGACCAATGGATTTATTTTGAGTCTAGCTCCTTTGAGATGGGAATCGAACTCGGGACCTTTGAACCTAACACATTCCAACGATTTAGCTCAAGCAGGACTTTCAACCTTTGTCGTATCAGCCGTATTGTTGCAGCTTACGACAGTATGTCAATGAGTATGTTCATATTAAAGATGCACAAATCAATGTGAGAATAACTCAGTAGCGCACTCCATGTAGGCGAACGAGGGTCAGAAACAAAAAGAACCGCAGACAGGAACCATTAACTTTGCCGCGTCATACCTTTAGTAGCTGAAGTGCCCCCAAATTTCACAACGGATTTTGTTTATAGGTTATTGGCGGCAATAACAACGGCGTATCGGAGGGATGCGGAATAATTAAGAACACCTTAATTTGCTTACGTGCACCGAAATCGCGGCACACACAGACATATTCGTGTTTCGCATCCGTCAAAATACAACTGTAGCTTTCGGACCAATCCCACCATCTTGGGATGATCGGCGCAGCGGTGAAGCTCTTCAGCTACTGCAGTTGCGCACTGTATCGTTTTGAGCGCTCTCAAACTTTTGGAATGATCGACACTGCTTAGCTTCTGGAATGTTCTTGTACATGATGGACGATGATTTTATTTGCAAAGTCTACTGAATATTCGCATTATATAATAGGCTCGTGCTTCGAGCATGCGTAACTATGTACTCTCCCTAATCTTCGGCTAACAGTGATTATTATCCCTTTTCTGTAAATATTTGTTTTCGTATAAATATAAAACGTGACAATCGCTGTTATATTTCGGCTAAATGAAGCTTCAATATTACCACCTTTTCAAGTGTCGGGCTGCTACGGAGACGGGTGAAGCTTTGCTGCAATGGCTGAGAGAACGAAGCCCCTGTCAGGGTCCACAGGGACCAAAGAAAAGAAGGACGAGGATAAGGCTGTGCAGCCCGATGTTCCAGGCGCAAGTTCGGTCACCGTGGAACGTGAGTACGCCTCAGTGTCGACTTTTGCCATAAAACGTTACCAATTAGTCTTCAGTGGATCGGAGCAATATCTCCATAAACTCCCAACTAGTTCATGCATCGGTAACAATGGCAGCAACGCGTTAAGCTGGCCTACTGCCGATGTCAGGAGAAACAGTGCTTCCTCGCCATATATATGTCGTGTGGACATAGTGCTTCTGCCGAAACAGAGCAATGTACTCAGTCCCCCTAATTTCGGTGCTTCCACGAGCGAGACAGATAACTGCTTGCAGTTTTATATGCCACGTTGATGGATGAAAATAGCACTATGGACCAGAATACGATACTCTTGAACCGAGACTTTTTCACGCATCCTCTCAAACCCAGACGTCCTGCCCCATGTGTCTCTAGGCTGCCTGATAGTGTTGCGAAGTGCCTTAGTGCCGAGCACAACAGTGGGTAATCTTTGTGAGTGCATTCATGAACATGGCCGTGTCATGTTCCTGCAAGTGCAATAAATCATCTCGGCAACACTCAGTTGGCTACGGACGCAGTAACAACCAGTTGATATGAAGAGACTTGCCGATATTGCTGAGCGCTGTATGAAACTATCGACGTGTGTTGCAAGCTCTGCCACTGCAAGCCTTTCAGTCTTGTTTCCTGCCACCCGTTATAAACAGCGACCTGCTCGAGCAAACCGAGTATCTGCTCCACAGCAAAAAAATGAGCGAAATAGGAGTGTAATAGAAACTGATATATTGGAAAGGTAATCGCATTATGTTTAGGGTTGAGTGCCCGCTTTTTTTTTTTACGTGTAGGCATTCTGGCAGCATTTTCACGGCTAAACACAGGCATGACAAAATACCTTATCAATTTAGCTTATAGGCTACACTATGCATATTAGTACAGCCCGCCGCTATGGTTGCTTTGCTCTTATTGCTTTGCTCTGCTTTTGTGTTTCAATTGCTTTGGTGTCTCGATGTTAGCGGAATCGATGTTTGTGATCGCGTTGGAATGACACTGTGGATAGTAGTCTGACCGATAGAACTGACGAGTTTTATCGAGTGCGGCGATTCATCATCGGACCATTTCACACGATATCGTATGCAGCTCGTTCTGCTAAATATCTGGCTCTCATTGTAGCCGTCTTGTGCGGTAGGAAAATGATCTTGATAGATTGAGAACGCCGTGACATCACACCACATGACCTCACGCGGAAAGTTTAAAGAGCCTCCATTCGAATTAAGCGAACGAATTGCGGAAGGGTCCAAATCACGCAAAAAGTTTTGAGGACAATCCTTTAATAGGAATATTCAGGAAATATAATGTATCTTTTATAAAATTTCCCACATTTGTGATTCGAAACCAGGAGCATTTCTCGCCCGCCGAGCAGGCAGAACATCAGCCAGGAAGGACGCTTATGCGAAGCGTGTTGACAGGGAACGAAATGAACGTATTATTTTTGAGACGCCCTATTTTTTGTCGTTTGAACTGCCTCGCGTGCATTAGTATCTGGAATGATGAAATGAGGTTTCGTCAGTGTTTCCCGACTAATTGTAGTCCATCGAAACTCAGCTGCCAGGCAAGATCGCAATTGGGGACTCGTATGAGGTCTGATTCTCAGAGGGTTCGAGGGAATAGCTTTAAAACCAATACAAGGCACCCTACATGCAAAGGTGCTCCCATGTTATACAGTGAGAAGGGCCGGCGTGCAAATGGTTGGCTTCTAGATATATTGGTGGCGTTTTTGTAGCCGATCTGCATCGCTTTGCGGAGTTCTACTTTCGCAGGATAAGTAACATCGCTCATTACAAATCAGCCCATTAATTAAGGCATTGCGCATCGTCTCGAAGTTTCCTACCAGCCGTTTCTCCTGTGTGCGCTCTCTACTGTGTCACATTCAGTGGCAGTTGTGCTTTAATCCGCATTCAGCAGATGGCGAAAGGAGCTTTCAATATGGCGGAGTCTTATTTTTCTCTGTGCTCTGGTCTACAAACACGGAGAAAGTAAGGCTTATACTGCATTCCATAACTAATTTGCAGCACTTCCTGCGGCCAATCCTTTGTGATAGCTTTGGTTGCATTGCAAGCTGCCGTTCCCATCGCTGGAAATTCCAAATGCCAGCGCGCATGGGAGGATGGTGCCAGCTATGTGTGGATGGGACAAGCCGTCGCACTAAATGGTCTGCAAGTCCATTTTCCCAAAGGCCGTGCACACAGCGGCTTGCACTTCCGAGGATGAATCGAAGCAGCTCACAGATTTTGCCCAGCGCAACAGCACGCGTCTCAAACCCTGCTTTACTTCCTATACTCTGTTTTACGATCACTCTTGCGCGATCAACTGTTTGTCCGCATTGTATAGCTGCAGTGCCTACTTCGCTTACATGGTGGATCGTCACTAGATCGTTTCTGCACCCGCGTCTCCCACAAGGTGGCTGCTGGTGGGCTGGTTCTCCTTTTCAGTGAGTATGAGTTTAAAGTTGTCTCGCAGCCGGCGAGCTCCCGCACTCCATTCTGTCCTGATAGTCTCAAGAAGTGGATAGCGGGATACTTGGAGCGCCCAGCTAGTATCAGGAGACGATCTGAGGCAATCATAGAACGCAGTTGCGCTTGTGTCCTCCGGAGTTTCGAATGATGGCCATTCGAGGTCACCAAGAAGACTGTGCCGTGACACCTCTAAGGTATTCGGTCCACCTCATGTCCTCGTCGAGCCATGCGCACGTGGGGGCCACAAACATTCCACAGCGTCGGCAAAGATTAGCCCCGGGATTTGCACGGCCTTCCATAGTGCGCGAACCACCAGGAACTGGTTGCAATCTCATAGGCTCCATTTACATAGTATGCAGCACGCAGGCTGAGAGGACATTCGCACGATCTCCTCATGTGCAGCTCTGAGCGCGAAGCGTGACGCTGGGATATCTGTATTCAGGAGCCTCCAAAACGGTTTGCCATTTTGTAGCATGTCACAGATGACCTCGTGCCAACATGGCCAATTTCTTGGCGTTGAAATTTAGTCCCAACTGGGCCAAATGGTGAGCAGAGACCGAAACCAATTTTGCAGCTGGGTTTCAGTTTGGGCTAGAAGCACAAAGAAACCTGAAAACGCAGGGCCTGAGATTGTCCAGGCCACGGAATATTATCCCAATCTTATAAGGCGACTAAAGCAGGCGAAGTTCGGTTCGGTAGTTTACAAGCTATACCCAGCAGATATTGAACTTCGCCTGCCTCATTCCTCTCTGTAAAGTGTGGCTGTCTGTGCAAGTGGGTGCTCAGTTAAAGGTAATTACTTGCTTTCATTAGACATAGTAATTAAGATATTTAGTGCAATATTTTTGCTACACAGTATCAAAACGTTCACACACAATCCGTGAAGTGTGTGCGCATTACTGTCAATTTCCTACAGCACGCACCTTGAGGGAGTTATTGTCTGTATAAAGAAATGCCAAAGCGGCATGCAGCGCCGGATCATGACCGCCGAGCACATTCTTCATCAATAGAGAGTGCATGTATTCTGTAGCGAACGTTACGTACGCCCAACCTATGTACCTTGTGGGATTCGGGCGTGCCGCGGCTGCCCTTTGCGCGGCCGCCGCCAGCTTCCCTGTTGTTCTCCCTTTTCCCTTTCTCCCGCCTGAGGCGGCGGAGAGATGTCCGGACGACTTGTCACTGTCGATCGGCCACAGCTCCGCCCTGGCGTCCCAGTGGCTGTTCTTATTGGCGCCTTTTGGCGGGAACACGGCACCGCTTCGACGGCCGCGCTCGCGCGACCCTCCGAGCGGGGCCCGAGAGAGAGACCCCTCCGAGACATCGCAAGGTGCGTACGCAACTGTTCTTGTCTGCCGGCCTTTGTCCGCGCAGACCAGTGTGTACTCGAGTTCGTCCGCTCCGGGTCGTACCTGAGAGCGCAGCTCGAGCCTATCGATTGTGATCCAACGATCCGCGACAGGCGTATCTTGCGGTGGTTGCCCATTCTCTCTCAAAGGAACCCTTTGGTCCCCGTGAGAGAGAGATCACAGCACGCCCTTGCGTGCTCGCGGCGCGCACTCCGTGTCACTTCGTGCGCGCAGGGGAGCCTTGCTCCTCGGGCGCTCCCGGGACACGGTGACTGAGTATGTGTGTGTGCGTGAGTGCGCGCGCGCACGTGTGTGTGTGT